>JALLAW010000011.1:0-28261 GCA_036939535.1 Cyclotella kingstonii | reverse complement strand
AAAGAAGTAAGCACTTTCATATACAGTTTGTTCATACATGAATGGTAATGATAAAGTTATGGCTACTTGAAAAAGTGATCATTTAAAAAAATCCGGAGTAGTACCTAGAGAGAGTCATTTTTATTGACTGTACTTACTCAAAGCAGTAATATACTATAGATCCAGAGTACCAGTTTGAGTACCATTGTTTTGGTACAATATATGCCAACTTTGGCATGCATTTTGACATCAGTTAAGAGCTCTTTATTAGCTCCTCTTTCCAACAGTGTAATCAGCGTAAATTAAAAATGAGTGGAAGGCAACAAAATCTTTCATACAAAATCACCGTTTAGCCCTTTTTGTTTACATTGATACTGAATGGTACTCACATACATAGTAGTATAATTTTCTACATGAAAAAAAATGAAATGGTACCATTTTTTCAGCACAGAAATCAAACAAAGTAAGATCAAGCCAAATTTAAGATGAACGGAACTCCTTAACTTTATTGAATCTAACCTTGAAACGCTCAAGATTGTTATACTAATATTTGGCTAGTATACACGTTTTCCTAATTCCTTATATAGAAAAAGTTTTGTGTAGAGCTACATGGTGCCAAAAAATCGGTACCATACGGATAGGGCATATTTGTACTGAATGGTTTTCAACTGGTAACATACTGCTATCAGACAGATGTTACTGTTTCTCATTTCTATATTAAGTATGAGAAGGGAGAGATATACCATATCATGAGAATAATACCTATTTCCCTAAGGAGAATAAAAGAATTCTATTGTGGTATTCTACCAAGCGATTGAGTTCTCTGAAATGATGAAAAAACACAATAGCTCACATTAAAATAATGTTACTTGTACAAATACATAGGAGGGGGTAATCAATTTGATTAATAGAAAATTAACCTTTTTACTATTGGATCATAAAAAAATAGCATTATTTGCGTAACCTGACAATAGTCAAAATGAAATTCCTTGCACACATTCATAGGAGGGTATGCCTACCTGTTTGATGGGAAACTTACTTTTTTAATGTCAGATTATGACAAATTAACATTATTTGCGGAACAAAATGATGATGGGGAAAATGCCATTCCACACACACATGTGCCAATGATAAAAAGTGATTTATCATTAGTGAACGGCAAAATAATAAATAACTGTAAAAATCTATGGTAGTGTAAGTAGCATTTTTGGATCATTGCTGTCAATTGGCAGCAGTTGTATTCTCACTAAACTTATTTTAGTATCCAAAATAGAAGAAATGAGACAAATCCACAAATAACAATCACTAAACCATTAAATAGTGTCAAGACAATGGCTACTATTTATGATGATACTATAACTTGTAGAAAACACTGCATTCCTTTATCACACATTTAAAAGACCAATTCCTCTAGCTGATCAGCTAGCATCTCATTGAGCACCGTCCTCACAGATTTTTCCATCCATAGATGGCTTGGATGCTGTTGATTGCTGTGTCAGACATATGACCACACCAAATAAGTTTCTTTATCACCTCTCAAAATACTTTCCTTCTAGAATAATTGTGTTCCTTTGCACCTCTCCTGATTGATGTGTAATCTCTGGCTGGCTTCTGACCATCAAACCACTTTAGTATTCCTGTCAAAGGATGAATAAATTGAAAGGACAAAAGGATAACTACATAATATTTCTTTGAAGAGATGCAACTTCTCTTGGAGCCACTCATGTAAATGATTGAATTGAAACACATCCTACATTTTTCATCACTTGCATGAGACATTATTGTTCTATAAACATTGAAGATATGTCATTTTACATATCCTCCAGGTTCTGCTAAGCAACAATTTGCTGTGAGGTCATGACTCCAAAATTTTCACCAAATTCAATTGATGGAATTGCATTCAATGTCTTACCAAAAAGTGTTGTTGCACCTTCAGTGGAGTGAGATAAATTCACAATTTTATGGATGGGAACAATATGGAGCTGATCTGCAGGGGACAGCATCTTTAGTCCAACTCTTTTGATAGAAATCGTATTGATTATTCCACCAAGATTGATTTATTGGGCTTAAATGTGATAGCAAATCTGACAGGGAATATATCAACATGTTTGTCTGAAATAGATATGGTATGCTCATGTACTGCCCAAAAAAGAGGCAATACAAGCACTCATGCATCTATCTTAAATACTTCTGTTGAATCAGGAGTGATGCACTCAAGAAAAGTTGTAGTGACTGAATACATATTTTTACCAAATATTTACATGGGCCATGTAAACTACAATAGGCACTTGCAACACAAGCATCTGGATGAGGTTGGTCCTATCAATGTAAGTATCATTTTTTCTTTGCTCCCCTTCAGTGTCCTCATGTTGAAATCCATTGATCAGATATTCCAGCATGACTCACATAGGATTGCACCCTTGCATATCCAAATAAAATATAATCTACACCATAATGACTTTATGCCTTGGTGGAGCAGGCATTATTGTAACTATGAGAAACCACAATGATGGTGGCTCTGTTAATAAGAGAAAAGGGAAGAGAAGATATAATCCATGGATAAGGGTTTATAAAATCTTGATCACACCTCAGTGTGACTATGAAGTAGAATTATTGTTAGAGAAGATAGTTAAATCAGTAGAATAATCTAGAATTTCATGCTACCCTGCATTCAAGCTAAGTAGAATAGTTACCTCATTTTTGTAAGCAATATTTTTGCTACATGCACATTTTTCAGTATTGAATCAGTCTACTAAAGTTCTCTAGAGAGAGTCTTGGTGTCAACTAAAATTCTACCATTCTCTAGAATGAGCATGAAGAAGAATTGGAAATATTTTGCTTTGATAGAATGTCTTCAATAATACTATAGTCTAACCTGTACTTATAGTCTAATACAATACTTACTATATGTAACATACCACAATTGTAATATTAGGAGCAGAGGTGAAATCCCTCAATTTCATTGTTTCTTCATTTGCAGATAGTGATAAGAAATGACTTGTTCTCTGAACAAAATGATGAAAATTCAAACATGCAGCAACCATCACATATCTTTGGAAAAAGGAGACATATTTATTGGGTGTAGCCTTTCTGTATAAAGTATGAATGATGTTTCATTGATGAGCAAAGTTATGTTCAAGTTGTTTTAAACCTCATCATTTCAATCAGTGCTACTCATGTCATCCTATACTCATCCATCATGGCCGAAATTTATCCTGTCATTCTTGAACATTCACTGATTTTTGTTGACTTCTCTTAGGACAATATTACTGCAAGAAAAGATATCTATACTTGATTTCTACTGTGCCATATGGTTGTGTAAGTGACTCCGTTTTATCACATTTATCTTACCATACATTAAAGACAATTACAGAGTAAGGAAACGGTAGCTAAATTTGGATTTATACCCTTGAGGTTTGAACCCTTAGTAACAAAATACAATATTTGTACTCTCATTCAGCATATACTTAAAATCAAAGACATGAGATTAATATCTAAAATAATCCTATGTAGATTTTGGTCCTTTATTGATCATATTCGACTGTAAGGCATATCCTCGACAGTTTCCATTTTCAAGGCTCTATAAGCATCTGTGTACATCTCCATCTTCATTGCAGAGTAAGTCATGGGATCGAAGTTATCTAAACTCAAGCCAGATTTGGGAAGACCATCTATTGCCCATTTGAATGCATAATGGTACAAATCATTGATTGGGTATTGCGCATCAATAATACCGGATTGGTATGCTTCGGAGGGAGAGAACTTTTTTGAAGTTAATAATCCCTCTCGTAGGACGTTAGGATCGAGTGTAAAAGAGTTTTCTCTTTCTTTTTGACGCTGCGGAACAGCCATATTGATTTTTGCCTTACTCAACTCAGCGAATCCCTTTGTTAATTTCATGCCCAGCTTAGCTTCGGGCCATTGAATGTAGCCCCGATCCGTTCTCATTATCCTATAATCACACGCCAAGGCTAAGAACAGTCCTGCTCCAATACAATGACCATTAATTACAGCAATGGTGCGAAACGGTAAAATAAGTATTCGAGCAAGAATAAGTGATTTAAAATTTTGAGCAAAATGAGATACAACACTGAAATTATCATCTTTCTTGGCGCGTAAAATCCATTCCAAATCGAAACCGTTACAAAAGAATTTGCAACTTTTCCCTTCTCGTTCTGATGCATTCAAGAACAATCCCGTAATGATTAAAGATTTGTTATTCGTGTTCATTAGTAGTGGATGAGAGTCAATAACATCCAAAGCTTGGGTCAGTAGCTTTATCATTTTAGGATTGATGGCATTCTTTTCATTATGACGATGGAGGAAGAGGTTGATGATGATACCATTGTGTTCAACATCATAATGAACATTGGTGATCTCATTAGCAGAGTTTTCGGCATTTGCATCGGCGGTGAGAACCACCGCTGTGACGGATACACCATCACTATTGTAAAGGGTTTGGTGTGGATATGAAAAGTGCGGTTGAAGTGTCAGTTCCATACTGATGCTGTTGGATCTTAAGTTGCTGCAATGCATGCATAGTATAGTATAGTACAGCCTACTCGTACAACAATTAACAGGAGAACCTAACAACTCTAGAGATGTTTCATAGGAGTAGTATTACCTACGGAACTGTACTTACGATAATTTGTATAATTCCCATTCAGACTTCCATATCAATCCTTTCTTTTAGAGAGACAGAGAGTTTGAGAGTTGAGAGTTTGATCGCTGTCACCTTACCACTGTTCGCATGTACTATTTGTGCTCACTCTCTCTCTTTAGAGAGAGAGAGAAAGGCCGCATTCTCTCGCCTGGCTTTACCTCTCTCTCTAGGAGAGAGATCTACTTTCCAACTTTTCGCTCTGCTTGTCTGTTCTCCATGATCCTGTACTACCTATACACTCTCCCACTGCGCTCTCCTGTTTATCACATAAAATACACTTTTCGTCCATCCTCCAAATGACATGACATGAGACAAATATGACAATAACCAACCAGCCACAGCAAATCAACAGGGTATGCGCGTAGAAGGCTCCTTCTTTGCACCATTACTACGAGGGATCATCATGCTGCAAATCTGACTCCCAAGTTGCATGCTGCTCACCGTCTCATCGCGGCACTAATAACGACTACATCTCCCAGTACTTATACCACTGACACAGAGGTGTGACCTATCATAACGACTAACAAGATCCATCCCATGCAGCCACATCAGTCGTCAACCTTTTAATACCATGAATCCCGTTCATCATCAAGATCCACTCATTGGAGCTGCTTTTAGGTGAAGGAGAATGGAGCGATTTGGGATTGGAGGGTCACTTTTATAGTCAAATACCGATCAAAGACATCTTCATAAGAGTGCGGTGAACATGACTTATAAGAGTCATTCTTCTGGTGATGATGAGTGACAGTGACAGTAGTCTGTAATAAGAATGCTGAGAATAAAATCAATATTTATTTGTTATCACTCTCGAGGTGCGTGTTGGTAATTGATGACATGATTGAGGGATTTTTCAATAGCAAGCCTCCTATCTATTAGTGAAATTTAATAATAGTTTGTGTCGCTATTAATTTAGGCGGCTCACCCAATTTTTTTCCATCAACAATTTATTTATCATACGTTTTAAATTTGAAAGTTCAAATGAATTAGAATCAACACTGTCGACATGCAACGCTACAACTATCTCAATGCCATCAGGGCGTAAATTAGAAGAACAAACGTATCATTTAGATTGCAAAACATAAACCCACCTATCATACCGGTTGAGTATTCGGTTCCACTCAAGACAACAAATAGAACAGACTTTTTGAATCTTTCGATCAATCAAACAGCATATCTCTCACGATCTTACATCCACTGATTAATTTTTCTGCCTACACTATGAAGATGTGGGTTGACAAAATATTTTTTAAATAATATTGCGGTGTCGAACAGTAATGTTCTATGACATCAGCAAGCTGACATCCAAGGATCTTGAAACAATGACCATCGGAAGATGATTTCATCTATCTCAAAGTAGGACTCAACATGTTGCATTTATTCGCCGCAATTATACTTGCAATCGCTTTCACTGCAATGTATTCATCGGCGGAAGCATCGAATCCACGTTCTAAAGAACTGTCACTAGTGACATCAAATCATAAAATTGTTATCACTTCTGTCTTTCCAGATGCGGGCCCTGTCTATGGTGGAACACCCATTGTGTTAGTAGGCGGTGGTAGTATCTTATTCAATCAGAATAATTTGACTTGTCGATTTCAGGATGTTTCTCCTACTGTCACAGAGAGTATATCGGTTGTCACTCAATGGATTTCATCTACCGAGATTACATGCGTCTCACCGCAATGGAACAAGGCGAATGTCAATACTTACCTGACCTTGGAATTAGATGGGATTGAGTTCACTTCATCACCGTCTTTCTTCTTCTATTATGCTAATCCTGTAATAGTGTCAATATATCCATCTTTTGGATCTCTACTTGGTGGAACAATTGTTAGACTGCAGGGATCTGGATTTTTACCTTTGTCTGGTGCACTGTGTCGATTTGGAACAATAGATGTTTCAATTACGTGGAATGGCTACAACGAAGTTTTGTGTACTAGTCCACTATCTACAACAATAACTTCAGTTGCTCTTTCATTTAGCCTCAATGGGATAGATTTGGTACCTAATTCTACATTATTTCGATACACTGAAGCACCTGTTATTTATTCTCTTTCACCAACTTCAGGAAGCATGTCCGGAGGATATGCATTGTCAATAAATGGGAGAGGTTTTGAAGACACATCTTATCTCAAGTGTGTCTTTCGAGGACTCAATGATACTTCTACGCTATCCATCAAAGCGCAGTATTTCTCTCCAAATAAAGTGACGTGTATCACTCCACAACTTTACTATCCTGCACATGTGCTGGTGCATGTAACTGTCAACGGAGTTGACACATCGTTCAATGGGATTAAATTTGAGTATTTGGATCATGCCAAGTTGTCATCAGCCAAACCTTCATGTGGTCCTACATCCGGAGGTACTAAGATAAGCTTGTATGGTGTTGGGTTTGTTGATGCAGATACTCTCCGTTGCGATTTTGGTATGAAAAAAGTGCTTGCGAGAAGGACCTCAGTGAATGTAATTGAATGCGAGTCTCCGGCTCAGCGGAATGGTCCTAGTTTAGTGAACATCACACTAACCTTAAATGGTCTGAAATTCTCATCTAATGAACTTGAGTTTCATTATTATAACCTACCAACACTGTTATCAGTACATCCAACGATTGGCACAACAATTGGTGGTACGTCAGTCATCGTTCATGGATCACAATTCATCTCATCTCCGGATATTTTATGTCGTTTTGGAGTTGTTGAAGTCATTGGATATTATATTCAAGAAAATAAAATATCATGTCATAGTCCACCTGGTGCTGCGGAATCTTCACACTTGATTTCGATAAGTTTGAACGGAGTTGATTTCGTTTCATCTTCAATAAGTTATCGCTTTGTCGACCCTGAAGTAGAGTCCGTCACTCCAAGGAAGGGATACATATTTGGTGGAACCAAGTTAAGGATAGTTGGCACAGGTTTTGAAGATACTGAAGAGCTAATATGCGTCTTTGACAATTTTTCAGATGACTTCATTTTCGTGAAAGCAGAATATATATCATCCACAGCGATAGAATGCATGAGTCCTCGAATGTCACATCCAGGACAAACATTAGTCAAAGTTTCCCTCAACGGTGTAGATACATCCTATAGTAGCGCTGTCTTTGACTTCGTTTCCTCTGCTGTGATTTCATCACTTGTTCCATCCAGTGGGCCAGAAGAAAGTGTATTGAATGTTTATCTAATAGGAATAGGTTTCTTAGATGGACCGTCGACGTGCTGCCGTATCAGAGATGCAATTATTTCAGCAGAGTGGATTTCATCGTCAGTGATACTCTGCAAATTAAGCGCCCTAAATCAATATGCAGGCTATGCTTCCGTATCTTACAGCAATGATGGTAAACACTTTATCAATGCAGATAGTCAGTTTTTGTTCCTTTCCATTCCGACAGTCATGGATGTGTATCCGACATATGGACTGAGATCAGGAGGTACAGATGTTCGAATTTTAGCCGATGAATTTATCAACATTTCAGAATGGAAGTGCGCCTTCGGAAATATTTCTGTTCCAGCAATTTTTAATTCCCTCTTTGAATTAAACTGTCGGTCGCCTGCATTTCAGGAAGATAGAGCACCACTCAGATTACTTCTGGAAGACCATGGATTGAACATTGACACCGGAGTGATATTCAGTTTTATCGACAAATTGAGAGTTGTTTCTACATATCCTGACTCAGCCCCAGTTTTAGGAGGAACTTCAGTGCTCATCAACGTCCAAGGCTTAAGAGAAGATACGTATTATGTGTGTACATTTGGTAATGAGCATGTTCCTGCAGAAGTCGTGAATAGCACTTCAATTCAGTGTGAAACTCCACCATGGTATGAACCAGAAGAAACCACGCTGGCTGTACACTCAGACGATATTTCTATGGTGTTTATGTCAGATCTTGTTACATTTTCATTTTATCTTCACCCAAAGGTCATAAGTGCATCTCCCACCATCTTTTATGTTGGTTCACATATAGAGATTTTTCTGCTTGGTTTAGGTTTCATGAATTCAAATAATATGAAATGTCGGTTAGGACAAAAATTAATCCAAGTGCGATTTTTATCAGATACCGAACTTATTTGTATTTCATCTGACTCGGAGAAACATCGCCCGGCATCAGAGCCTCTTGAGATTTCAATTAATGGAGTAGATTTCATAAACTCTGGAGTAATCATACACCTCCTTCAATATTTTACTTTAAGTTCGATATATCCTAATCAAGGTCCAACATCAGGTGGAACAAACATATTCGTAACTGGAACAGGATTTACCAACTCTTTTCAGTACCGCTGTCTCTTTCGAAGTAATCTTGTCGATGCGGTATTTCTGAACTCAACGAGATTACAGTGCATTACTCCATATGTCCATCACCCTGGATTTAGGCCTTTATGGATCTGTATTGAAAATGGAGATTGCACAGATGCGAATGCCACATTTGTTTTCTTGGAGCCTCTGCATCTTCTGGAAATGTACCCCAATCAAGGTCCATTCATAGGTGATACGATCGTTACAGTAAAGATTAATCAAAACTTTTCAACGAGCTCATATTGCTGGTTTGGGAAAAAGCGCGTTAAAGTTGAAACGGAGACAAAAGTTGGAGTTGGAATCTGTAAATCTCCTGCCTACAGAACATTAGTTGATAGAGCTACAGCGGTTGACTTTGTTGTTTCTTTCGACAATTACCAATTCTCTCAAGAAGTACTGCGTTACATTTATCGCCCTGTTGAGACATTGGAGATACCTTCATTTGGTAATTCATCAAGGAATACTGTGGAGAAAGAGGCATATTACATTGAAAGGCTCCTTGTGCAAAAAATAACTCCACTAGTACTGGTTCGGGAAAGTTCTCCTTCTTCATTGTTTATAGAAGGTCTCAACTTTCTTACTGATGATGGAGATTTTTTGATAGATTTTTGTCGTGTTGGATCTTATGACGTGCCTGCAGTGTTTGCAAATTCAACACGACAAATTCATTGCGACTTTCAAGAATTCCCTGAAAAAGGATCGTACAGTGTACAACTTATATGCCAGCGTTGTGGCAGAAGTTATTCATCAGTCATGAAAGTCAAAATAATTGATGGCACCGTATTGCAACATTTAGAACCTGCAATAATTATTGCTAGCAGTCAAGTCGAGGTAGTTGTGAAGGGCGAAAATTTCTTTGATTACAACTTGACATGTTTCTTTGATAGTGAAGCATCTCAAGGAATATACGTTACATCCTCACAAGTAATATGTCCTGCACCCGCCACTGAGATGATCACTCGAAGCTATAAACTCCGCATATCTAATGATGGAAATTTTAGAGAAGCGCAGTCATTTTTATGGCTTGAAGTACTTGCCGTTCCGTCAATTGCTGCGCTAGATCCGCCATTAGGAATAGTAGGAACCAATGTATCAGTTATTGGAAAGTCATTCGATCCCAGAATGCAGTGTTTAATGAATGGGAATAAACCTCTCTCAACTCAATTCATCAACTCTACCCTAGTTCTGTGTTCACTGCCTTTTGGTCGCTACTCAGACATGGTGACAATCTCTCTGATGTACAATGACGCATATACTTCAAATGAACAACAGTTTACTTTAATAGATCTTCGAATCAGATCAGTAAATCCTACTTTTGGAAGTCTCATAGGAGGCACACCAGTAAAGCTGCGGACAAAGGATGATACAGATGAAATAATAAGTCACTGTATCTTTGGAAAAACAATAGTGCGGTCAAGTCAGACTCAATCAGGTATTATTTGCACATCCCCATCAACAGGGGAAGCCGTATCTGTTCGTCTAGGAGTAAGTGTAGGTGGGAAAGATTTTTTAATGAGCAGTTACACATTTCAGTATCGTCTTCCGGCAGTGTTTGCAAGGATATCCCCAAGTCGTGGCCCTGAAAGTGGTGGCACATCTGTTGTATTGTCCGGTAAAAACTTTGTTGATAGCAGCAAACTCTCATGCTTTTTCAATGACACCCAAACCTTAGGACAATACATTTCAGAGGAAATGATTGTATGTGATTCTCCACGATTAAACCCTGGAGTGCATGAAGTACTAGTGACTATGAATGGAGTTGACATAATTGAGACGTCCCTCTCATTCAATGTTTGTCTAAAAATTACTACTACATTCGCAATACCTTCCTTTGGAAAAACGGATGGTGACACAATTATAAGTGTATTTGGAACGAATTTTCAACTGGGGGATACTTATTCATGTCATTTTGGGAATACGTCGGTCAGTGCTGTTTTTGTGAGATCAAATTTGTTGATCTGCACGACACCCCCGATGATTATGGCTGGTAAAGTTGGATTAGCTATTCAATCAGGTTGTGGAGATAATTCTTTGGTTGAGAGTGGGTTTGAATTTTATGAACCTTTCCACCTTACTCACATTCGTCCAAAGTATGGATTCTTACGTGGTGGAACACAGGTGTCAATTGAAGGATCAAATTTCGCACAAGCGACCAGCCCTGTGAAGTGCATTTTTAATGAAGCTTCAGTGAATGCAGTAATTGTGTCTGATAGTGAAATCAAATGCGTCACGCCGTATACATCAAAGTTAGGTGATGCTGATACGTCTATTGTATATGGTAGTGATGTTTTCAGATTTGCTTCTCGAAGTTTCACGTATGAAGAAGAAATCATATTGTACGACACTCCAGTAAAAGTTGTCTCAAGTGTGAGTGAAAAGTATCTCACTGTATATGGAGCTTTTATAAAGAATAGAAAAGAGCTTGTTTGCATGCTTAACTCGATCCAATTAGTGTTGGAGGCCACTTTCATGAGCGATTCGGCAGTTCAGTGCCGAATACCATATGGGTTGCAACCAAGTAAGTATGAACTAAGCGTTTCAAATAATGGTCAAGATTTTTCCAAGGCAGCAATAGATTTTCGCATCGTAGATCCATTCATTATTCATGTAATGGATACCATCTTAGTAGCCTACGACAAATTCTCCACTATTTCACTGCAAGGATCCGGGTTTGAAAACGTGGAAGGATTAGCATGCTCAATAGATGGGTACATTATGGCCACTATTTTTTTAAACTCAACTCTTATTCAGTGCCCGTTTCCAATGGGGGTATCATATGGCACAATTGCGGTCTCACTGGTCATGGACGGTGTGACAGTTTCAAATGAGCAGAGTGTTACTTTAGTAGATCTTCAGCTGAATTCCATTCAACCAGACTTTGGTTTTTTTACGGGGGGTACACCTGTGACTTTAAGTTTCAACAATGATGTTAACATCATTGCATCTCATTGTATTTTTGGAAGTGCTATTGTTTCAGCATTTTTAATCGATTCGAAGTTTGTATGTGAGTCTCCTCCAGTCACTGACATTGGACCCGTTTTAGTGGGAGTGAGTACGAATGGAAAGGACTTTTCAATGAGTCCTCACTCTTTTCATTTTTGTCTCCCAGCTACATTTTCATCGATCTTCCCCATGAATGGCCCGGAGCGAGGTGGAACATACGTCTCATTGAGAGGAGAGAAATTCGTCAACAGTAACAAACTATTATGCTTTTTCAGTTATACTGAAGTTCCGGGTCGATGGACATCTGAGAATGAGATTATTTGTAAAAGTCCGACGTTAAAGCCTGGAGAACACGAAGTACGAGTGTCTTTGAACGGCGTTGATGTAGTTAAAACTTCATTTCACTTCAGATCTGACAAAGAAATCGATGTCACTATGGCTTACCCATCAATTGGTCTAAGTAGTGGAACAAATACAACTGTTATGGGAACATCTTTTGTCCTTACTCCACATATCGCCTGCCAATTTGGTGACTTTGGCATAGTTAGCGCTTCCTTTATCAGCTCATCGCAATTAATATGTGAAAGCCCTGATATCAGTCAGCAATTCTCCCATCTGGTTAGTGCAGACATACGCGTATCTTTAAATGGGGTAGACTTTTCGTTTTCATCAGCTCAGTACTTCATCAAACCACCCATGATAATTGATACTATTTCGCCAAAAAAAGGTGCTACTAGTGGTGGAACTCACGTTTTTGTGAAGGGATCGAACTTCTATTCTACCGATTCAGATTACATCCAATGTATTTTCGGCAAGACTCCCACTTCAGCAATAATTTTGTCAACAAAAGAGTTGACATGTATTTCACCCTCACATTCGAGGGGAGAAGTGACATTTTCTGTCAGTATGAATAGTGGAGTTGATCGAACTCAGGTCAGTTTTTTCAACTTCCTCGACCTACCAACAATCAATAACTTATCAATTGAACCAAGAAGCGGGCCCTTTACAGGTGGGACCCTTGTAACGGTTATCGGAGATAATTTTGACAAATCATCTTCAATAAAATGCTTATTTGGAGAAACGACCTCCCCAAATATAGTTTTCATCTCTTCTCAAAAAATTCAATGTCATTCGCCATCTCATCCTCCAGGTGTTGTTCCATTTTCTATCATTTCTGAAGATGAAAATGTGAAAAGTGACTCATCTTTCAAATTCTACATGCTTCCTCAGATAGTATCTGCTTTTCCAACAAATGGACCATATCGCGGTGGAACTCTTGTGAAAATACATGGAAACCACATTCAACCTGATGTCAAATACTCTTGTCACTTTGGCCAATTAGGTAGCGTTCCTGGCCAATCAATCACGGCAGGCTCAGTTGATTGCCGATCTCCGAGAATGTCAAACACCAATACCTTTCAAACAGTTGTAGTATCGGTTACTGAGCAGTACTCCAACGATTCTTTCGGGCATGTTCATTTCACTTACTCTTCACTTCCTACTCTGAAATACGTCATGCCGAAATATTTCTCAATTCATGGGGGTGAGAATATTTCCGTTCATGGCAACTACTTTAATTCTTCTGAAATGTGGTGCCGTTTTTCAATGAATTCCTCAAGCGTGATAACGATTCGCGCAGGATTCGCAGATGAGGAACGTGCCGATTGCCGAGTTCCAACTTACGCTTTGTCCACGCTTCCAATTGAAGCTTTTGTCGAAGTATCCACAAATGCATATGATTGGTCTGCTTCGCGACTCTCATTTATCTACGTCCGAAATCCTATTATCAAGAGGATTCTGCCAAAATTAGGCCCTACTTGTGGCGGCACCCGCATTACTATTTACGGATCTGGTTTTCTACAAGATAGTGATCTATGGTGTAAGTTTGGAGTCGCTGGATCTGTTCCTGCTGAATGGCAGTCGACGAGTAAAATATTATGCATTAGTCCTCCCATAATTAAGGCACAAAATGTAACAGTTTCAGTTCAATGGAATGGAGGAGGAGAAGTGGTAACAGATACAGAATGCAATTACACGTATCACAGAGAAATTTCGCTTGAAGAAGCATATCCAATGAGAGGATTTGTCAGGGGTGGCACTATTGTCACCCTGATAGGCACTGGTTTCATTGACGTACCGACAATCTCGTGTCATTTCGGTAGTAACAGAGTCACGGCAGACTTCAAAACTCCCACTCTGATTGAATGCGTTTCGCCAGGTGTGAACCAAAGTCATAGTGCAAAGTTGATGGTATCTCTGAATGGAGAAAAAAAGAATGTTTTCTCATCCACGGTTTCACTTATTTTTATTTATGATTCTGAAATAGATATTCATCATATCGTGCCTGACAATGTTGCAATAGAAGCAGGGAGAAGTTTGAGAGAGCATCGATATATAAAGGTGATGGGACGGTCGTTCATTAATACACCTCATCTATCTTGTCTTTATGGAAAGTCCTGGATAACGATTGCATACTTTATTAGTGAATTTGAAGTGCATTGCCTTCTACCTGACACAAAAGAATATGGGGATATCATCATTTCAGTAACTCTGAATGGAATCGATTTTTCATTGAAAAACTCAAAAATCTCTTTCGTCCCATCTGCAAATATATTAGATGTTTTCCCATCAAAACTTCAAGATGAAACTGAGATTAGCTTAACTGTCACTGGACACAATTTCATCCCATCCGTAAGTCTCCAATGCTTTTTTGGTTCCGCCAGTCATTTATGGACACCTGCATTGTGGAAAAGTGCATCGAAATTAGAGTGCAAAACCCCATTGTTAAACTTGACTTCAGATGGGCAAGAATATTTAGGAATTTCAAATAATGAAGGATATGATGTCTCAAAATTATTTCCATTAGAGATTACAGCAAGAACTCGATTCTTGTATATGCACCCAAAGGTTGGTTACGTATTAGGAGGGACAACCTTGTCTATTGCGATAAGCAACATCCAGCGCTACAGAAGTACTGACGTGTTTTGCCGATTCGGTACAGTAGCCGTACCTGCCACCACATCTAACAAAGAGATCACTTGCATATCACCACCTCATCCATATGGGAAAGTCGAAGTACAATTATTGGCTTCAGATACTTCTTATTCGTTGGGCAAGGAATTATTTGAATATGTTCAGGTGCCCCAAATCAACGATTTTTTACCAAGAGTAGGTGTTGTGGAAGGTGGATCTAGAGTATCAATCGAAGGCTCTGGCTTTGATGGCGTGACACATTGCCGCTTTGGAAACCATGTAGTGACTGCAATCGTGAAATCTGACTATCAAGTCACTTGCATATCACCTGGGTCGAACAAACTTGGCGATGTATTATTAGGGGTGACACACAACGGCCAGAATTTCGAAGTGTCCGAAAACTTCTTTAGTTATAGAGCCACTCCCTACGCCCGTACTATTTCGCCATCATACGGAGCTGATTCAGGTGGTAAAACAATCGTCATTTCGGGATATAATTTTAGCTACTCTCCAACCCTTACGTGTATGTTCGGAGATTTGGCAGTTGACGCCAATTTTATCTCCTCATCCATGATCAGTTGTGCGACGCCCCCGTTACTAGTTGGGCCAGTATCTGTTGCTGTTTCTTTGAACGGGATCGATGTCATAAGTGATGCAGAGCTAATTTACCATGCAGTTAGTGTCCCACGTATAACTTCAATCAATCCAAAAGTTGGCCTCGTGAATGGTAAAACAGCTGTCATGATCAACACTACCGAACTACCCGTTAGGCTAAGAGAAAGTGTGGCTTGTCACTTTGGACGTCATGCTGTATCTGCCACTTTTATCTCTCGAAATTCCCTCACTTGCACCGCACCGCCGCTTGATAGCGCTAGCACAGTCAATCTGACTCTCTCTGTTGATGGGCAACAATATTTTGAAGGCCGAGAGGAGCACTCAATCACTTATACTTATGTTGCTCAGCCCGAGATAACATCCATCTCCCCAGATTTCGGATTGAGTATTCGTGAAGTCCAGGTTTCCATGACAATTAAGAATTTAGAGCCATTCTTATCGTTTCAGATTCTTTGTTCTTTCGGAGATTCTAGTATTTTCTTCAACGCGACCCAGGTTCATCTTGATAAAATTGTCTGTGTTTCTCCAAAGTTTGATAAAAATAGTATGAAAGTAAGTTCACCGATCACGTTGGCAATTAGAATGGGATTAGATTCCATCTACATCTATAGCCCTGTATTCAATTACATTGTCCCTGCAATCGTAACGAGAATTGATCCTCCAATAGGTTCAGTGAACGGAGGTGCACTTGTGAGTCTTTTCGGCATAAATTTCACAAACGTGTTTGGCCTCCAATGTTTATTTGGGAATATCGCAGTTGTTGCAGAGTATGTAAGTCAGCAAGAAATACGATGCACATCTCCTGAATATGAATTTGGTGAAAAAGAAGTTCAAGTCCACATCGGTGTTCAAATTGGTATGCGGTTGTCGAATGAAAGTCATGTTTCGTTCAAGTATTTACCTAATCCTATTATTCAAAGCGTACGTCCAAAATTTGGCCCCAAAAACGGTGGAACTCGTGTTGTACTCAGTTTATTGCATCCATGGATAGATGCCACAAATCATATCTGTTGTCGCTTTGGCTACTCTCATTTGGTATCAGCTGAAATGCTCTCAGAGAAGGAAATTGTATGTATCTCAACACCTTACGAGGACGCTGTAACAGACTTCGATCGAGATGACCAAAGGGTTCAAATTTTTCTCTACGAGAGACACGGACAAAATCTAATAGCTTCAAGTGACCACTTTTTTGCATATTCAAGCAACATTGAAATTCATTCCATTGAGCCGAGTTCAGGGCCCTTCAGTGGGGGAACAGTCGTCACAATGCTAGCTAAAGGGCTAAATCTTCTTCCAAGTAAGGAGCTGACCTGTCATTTTGGGGATGATGCTATTATGCCTGTTATTGATTTATATCATGAAAGTGACGAGTTTTGCAGGATCAAGTGTAAGTCGCCATACTGGAAAGGTATTTCATCAACACATGATGTTATACTGAATTTGGGTTTGAATGGCTATCAAGATATTCCATCATTAGGAAAAGTATATATGTTCTACGATGCTCCATCCGTGACCTCTACATTTCCATCGGCAGGATTTTTCGAAGGTGGGGAGCTTGTGCGCATTACAGGAACCAATTTTCTTAACGGCAAAGGTTTGGGATGCATATTCGGTGACAAGAAGAGTCCGAGTGTTATTCTGATTTCTCCGAACGAACTGTTATGTACTTCTCCGAGTCCTAGAAGCGACTTAAATATTTCTCGAGTATACATAAGAGTTACAAATAACGGTGTTGACTTCACAGAAGAAGTTAAAACTTCATTGTACAGGTATATACAACATCCTGTTGTTACTAGTGTTATGCCAAGAATCGTAGACTGGGACAAGACATCAACTGTCACAATAACAGGGAAGCACTTACACATGGTTAAAGCATGTAGATTTGGAGACTTCTATGGAAATTATCCTACCTTTAATATATCGAGAGAATTAATAAATTGTAATGCTCCACCAGGAATTCTTTTGACACCTTTTTTTGTTCCATTGTCGCCTTTATCCGTCTCTTTAGAGATAGAAAATGGATTTATGTCAACCGGATTTGATATTAGATACGACCAAATTCACAAAATTGCTGCTAATGAGATTGATGAACCGCATGTTGAAGCAATATTACCAGATCATGGAACATCAGCCGGTAATGACTGGATTCAGGTTTTTGGGAAAAACTTTTCTAATAAAAAAGGACTAAGATGTATCTTTGGGCGGTCTCTTGATCAAGGAGTTCGTTTTATGTCAACATTTCAAATACATTGCAAGACTCCTAAGCATGTCCCTGGGAAAGTGAGATTCGGTCTTACCAATGGAAGAGTGCCCGTGATCAGTGAAAGATTTGAGTTTAGTTTTGTCTCTGCTGTATCAGTGACGTCAATCTCACCTACGTTCGGTTCTTTAAGAGGTGGCACTGTAGTTAACGTTTATGGATTATTCCCTGTTTTGAATGATAAAAAATTTGACGTCTTTTGTAAATTTGGGATGAATGGAGAAGTCACTGGGGATGTGCTGAGCCCTAACCATGTTGTATGTATTTCTCCTAGAGGAATGATAGCTGATACCGTACAACTCAGCATGAGCATCCATGACAAAACAAATTTCGAAGACAGCTCAGCTTGGTTTTCATATGAGGTCGAAAGTGAAGTAGAAACTATGATCCCAAACTATGGCTATAAAGACATGAGCTCATTTCCTGTTTTGATCAACGGAAGAAACTTTAAGAACGTTTCTGGGTTGTCATGCATCTTTGGCCAGACCACTGTTAGCGCAACATTCATTACAAATGAACAAATATTGTGCCCGTATCCGCCTCAAGTAAGATCAGTTCATAGAGTACCCGTCAGCGTTTTTATTGTAGGCGATCGAGCTGCTGCGTCTTGGAAAAATTTCGATTATATCGACCAACCAACAATATTTTCTTACGGACCTATCTTTACTAGGGCCACTTTGGATCAGGGTGAAGTGACAGTGAAGGGATTCGGATTTCAGACAGCCCTGAAACTTTTATGCAGTTTCGGTTCTTCAACGACGAAGGCCCGAGTCGTTAATTTGTCCACTTTACTCTGCCCTATTCCTCCCCATCCACCAGGAGTGGTTACCTTTCGTCTTACTGATCAATATGCAAATGTTTTTGAAGCACCAGAAGGAGAAAGAGCTGCTTTTTATTTCATACCAGATCCTTCTACTCATAGTATCATACCAGCTCGGAATGCTATTCGATCAGGAACGTTTAATTTTATGAGAGGGACCAATTTTAATAGTTTAGAGTCCGTGCATAAACAAAAACTCACAGAGTCACTTGCTCTCGTCAACAATACTTCCTTCGACCAAAGCTATTCAGTGCTTGAGCCTGCAGATACCCTGCTGGCGTCAAATGGAACCATCATGAAGACATCATCAGCACATAATTTGACCTTTTGTGAACCGGGAACATTTCAACCACAACGTGGTAGCGCTAAGACATGTCTTTTGTGCCCTATAGGCTACGTTTGCCCGCTCACAGGTATGTCACAGCCGATACTGTGCCCTGCTGGTTTCATATGCTCGCGACTAGGTCTTGTCACACCAAATTCGCAATGTCTTGCTGGTCATTACTGTCTAGCGGGCACCAAGATGGCTCAACCTATCGCACAATCTACTTCAAAAACATGGACCCTCGACAATGAAACAGGAGTTCTTACTGCTACCATATCTGGAAATACCTGGGATTTCATCCTTCGAAATGAACCTGCAACTGGAAAGCGGCGCATCTTTCATCCACCGATTCATGCAAATGTTACAGCTCAACAGCCTTTTCCATGTCCTTTAGGTCACTACTGTAGAATTGGAGTGATGAGAATGGAATATCTCAAGGATGACTTCTCGAGTCCACAGTTGTGTCATCATGGACACTTTTGTCCTCGTGGATCTATTCGACCAGAGGGCTCGGGCGCATGCCCGACAGGATATTATTGTAATACACATGGATTGGCCACACCTTGTGGTATTGGACACTATTGTCCTGGTACAGGCAATACATTTCCATTGCCATGCTTTCCAGGATCATACGGGTCAATAGCAGGTCAAAGCAATTGCATCCTATGCGAGATCGGATATCAATGTCAAGGCTGGGGTAGAAGTAGTCCAGAGCCTTGCAAGGCAGGATTTGTCTGTGATGAAGTGGGATTGTCTATTCCAGAAAAACTTTGCCCTAGTGGAAGTTATTGCGAAATCGGTACAAGCACTGCTAACTTACATAGCCTCACAGGCAAGGCACCATTGCCCTGCTTACCAGGTCTCTTCTGTTTATATGGTGTTGCCCAGAGAGAAGTATCTTCCGCTATAGGATTGCCCAGTTTTAATATCACTTTTCCACAGCCTTGTGCAGAAGGTTATTATTGCTCTTCTAATTCGTCAACTCCCATGGGTAGTGGGAGCTGTCTTCCTGGCCACTACTGCCCAATTCAATCCCCTTATCCGATTAAAGTACCACCTGGAACTTTTACAGGGGAAAAAGGTGGTGCTATTATACCAAGCTTGTGTCTCCCAGGTACCTATTCTTCACGACCAGGTTCACATTCATGTAGCCCTTGCCCTGCAGGCTTTTCTTGTCTCAGCTACGGTACATATGTCCCCCGCATTTGTGGACCTGGAACATACAGATCGATGGCAGACTCCATTCCTTGCAAACTTTGTCCCAATCGAACTTATTCACCCAGGAGCGGTTTGACAGATATTAGCCAATGCTTACCATGTCCAGAAGGCCGTGTATGCGGTGATAAGGGCTTGATGAGTCTGAAAAAATCAGATGTCTGCCCAGAGGGTTCAGTTTGTGGCTACGTGACAGACAGAACCGCACAATATGATTACAAATGCCCAGGAGGATCATTTTGTAGAAACGAAACTACTAGATTGAGCCAATATTCAAATGATTGTTCAAATGGAATGTACTGCGAAAGAGGTGCAGCAGAAAAAGTTAAAACAAAGGACAAATGTATCAAAAGCCATTTTTGCTCGAAAGGAACATCAGGTCCTGAGCGTTTTACCACGCGTTGTCCAAGACAGACAACTTCAACAATTGGTTCTTCAATTATGGAAGCCTGTGAAGTATCTCATGTTGCCATGTGTGACAAAACCTCTTTCAGCTTAGTGAATCCTTTTGATCGTAATCTCTATTATCCGCACGAAGGGCAGGGTCAACATGATTTAAACGGGTTGATGGTTGTGAAAAAGGTGCTTCCTTTAAATGAGCGTGCATCGAATATAGTTCAATGGAAAAATGACACTTTAGAAGTATTTCGTTCTTGTCCTGCCGTTGAGATATCGACAAGCGAAGAAATAAAGAATAAGGACATAGTAGTCATAGGGCGAAACTTTCGAAATGCAACTGGACTTTCCTGTAGATTTAGACTTTGCCATGGTTCAATATGGACAAACGAAATAGGTAAAGAACTTATCTTTCCCGGCATCTGCAGAAATCAAACTTCTGAATCGGTTCTTACTGATCCTGTAATTACTAAGGGTGAATACATTAATGAAAATCGAGTGTCATGTAAAATGCCTAATTTCGATGGTTGGTACGATTATCAACCAACGAATTTGTCATTTCCAATTGACTCTCAAAAATTGATTTGTTTGCGTGATGAAATGGGGCAGATGTTTTTGTCTCAAACTTGTTCCACTGTTGATGAAATACTATCAGGGCCATGCTCATTGGAAGCGTTGATACCTGGTAAAAATTTACGTAGGAGAATTTATTCTCTCTTTGTGTCATGTTATGATTGGGAGATTTTAAGCGGTGTTTGTTCCAGCATTCCAGGGTTTTCTTTCAAGATAAATCCATGCTTCGCTCATCAAGTTATAATAGATGTTAGTATCAATGGCTTGAAATTTTCAGGCGATGCCACTGTTGTCCCTTACACATCTACAACTATTAGGAGAAGTGGTTCTTCACATTCTGTTGACGAATACGTGATCAATCCGACTGCTGCCGTTTATCAATTAATACAACAGGATGCTCTTATGGGATTGCAACCGACTAGCAATAACGCAATTATGGATCTTTTCAATGCTAGCTTGTTAAGTGACAGCTTAATGTGCTCTCGCAGTTCTTATCACCAAGAAGGAAGACGTAACATGGACGATGGTTGGTTTCTGTCGTCATACATGAGTCGAGTCCATTTGTCGTTTGATTGGCGACACCTTAATACTCACCTTGTTTATGACAAGCACTATAAATTGGCCATATATGCAGCGCCTTCACGTTGCATTGAATTAAAATGTGAAGGACTGGAGAATCGAAGAAGGGAAGTAGAAAATAGTCCATGTTTACAGCCCATGATGTTGCCATTATGGTTCACGAATAGCGAAATTCTCAAAAATCAATTACTTAACATCACATTGCTGTCATTAGATGATTTGATTTTCAAAGTAGAAATACATATCATTCATGGACTCTCAATACCACTTGCTGATGTATTCAAGAGAACTATGACAGTAGAGATCGAACATCCGCGGCGTGCGAAAACTTTTGGAGAAGATAAAGTGAGCAGAAAACTGTCTCTACTTGTGAGCTGGGATGAAAAGCCCGTGGTCATGCCATATATGTTTGGAATTCGATATGATAAAAATGTCTCCGAGCAAATCAGTCTACCATTGAATTTACCGCCAAGGTGGAAAAGCTTAGAAAGAGGAAGAATGCTACTGAGTATGAATGCATCTCATGAAAATGAGGCACCTACAATAAAAGATAACGTAGGAGCAGAAATGCATAGAAACAGCGACTTCTGGAGTAATCCTTATTCATCTGCTACAGTAGCAAAGGAGCAGAGTGACTTCTATCTTGAAACATTCCACGGTGTTTCTCCAGGTCTTTTAGACGATTCTTTTAAATACAGCCACGAGTCTCTTATCATTCCCTACCTTCCATACTTTTCGAATTGTCGAGAATTTGACTCTTATGTTCCATTGTGGGCGGTCGTGGAAAGTTCAAGAGAATGTAAGCTACCTGATGTAACAGCTCAGTATCCTGAAGAATGGTGGAGACGTAAAATACCTTCACTTCCACATCAAGACGATGTAAAACCAATAGGTCCTTATGATTTTATGGAGTTCTACCCAGTTGCTGATTGGTGCGAACGAAAGCTTTACTGTCATTTTGAGGAGAATCTTACTCAAGTAGAAGTTACTCCACGATGGTTCGAGGCGGAATCTGATGCTACCCTATTTTCAATTATTAGAGACCCAATCGACTACCATGAGTATACCGGCCGTGACAGCCCGACGGCAGGCACTCATGATGGCGGTGGACAAAGATTTATTAAAAACACAGAAAGTTTGCAAACATTCATTCCAGCTAAGGTTGACAGGTCTTCAGCAATAAACGTCATTGGAGGTTGCAGTACTGCGTGCTTCCCAAGAACGGTAGCACTAGATATATCATATTATCAGGTGGACGTTCATACAAAACGAATAGTTCAAGCCAATATAATATTGGATAAGTTTGACAAAGACGACACAAATGATAAATATGAAATGATAATCAGGTTTTATGCACTGAATTATCAAGAACTAATTATTAAGTTTGCCTTCAGTCGTGGGCTATTTATACTTCTTTTCATGCAGATTGGGACTGGCACAGTATTTGCAGCACTTGGGTATTGGTTTTGTATCCGGTTGACAACAAAATTGGAATCTCCTCCTTCTCTAAGAATCACTGGCTTTTTAATGCTTACATTTCCATCTGCAATTAGTGGCTTCTTTCTCGGTTTGATACCGACAGGTATCGTAACGGCTTTTGTGTTCTACCTTTTAAAAGGATTTTCATACTTCACTCCTGATTCTGACCCCAATGGAAGACGGTGGTTGTTTCTACCTGGAATGCAGGTACATTACACTGATAGTAGAATTAATCCTGACCTATTACATTTAACTCGCCAGGGACGAACAGGGTTAGCATTTTTAGCAATAGCATTGACATCTTTGTACTTCACGAGCCAGTTGTTTGTTCCAGATCGGAAATGTAAACTCTCACCTGATCAAATATCTTTATCCGAATGGAAACGAAGCAACTTGATGTACTCGAGTGTTATAATGAATTTATTCTTAGTCATGATTATAGAGTTTTCTCTCTGGGAATCGTTTGGAAAAAATATCTGGGAAATCATCATTTTTATGAAGATTTTAAGCATATTTGTTGGTTCCATCGTTGATATCCAGCTAGGTGAAGCGTTGTTGAGTGCACCATTGATGACGACAATGAGTTTAGTTCAAGGTATTGTGACAATGTCTGCCAATGACTTCGTGGATTTTCTGTTATCGTATATCGTAGGATTTGGATTTCTCATTATAGAGCGTATGTATATCGAACCTTTGCAAGGAGGTGTTTCTCTCTGGCTGATTCAAAAGTTTTCTCAGGTATGGCGACAAGGTCATAGATTCATAAAAATAAATCTAGGGTCAGCTTGTCTAGATGATTCTTCAATGAGTTCTTCACCAAAGGAAAACAAAGACAATTTTGAGCAACTCCTTGGTTGCTGTGCATCTTATTCTTGTGATATTCTCGCCATGTTTTATTATCCATTCATCATGGTGGTAATGATAGTATTCCGAGAAGAGGTTCAGATAACTAAATTGTATGGTATTAAGGAAGCTGACATGGAATACTATGTCTTGTTTGCATTGGCAATCATCCCATTTCAAATTATTGCTGATATGCTTATGCACAATTCGCTAGAGCTTCTTCATGGAGTGAAGATGTATGACTATCTGGAATACTGTAAGGTGCGATTTTTGCAAAGAGAAGTTTGGTGGAAAGGACTTGAACACAATACGTTAGATGAATGTGTAGGAGAAAGCTTCAGAAGTCTAGATCAGCTTTGTTTCAGCAGTCAGTACTACATGTTGCACACAATTCATGTAAATGCTATGATCTACTTTGTAATTGGAGTAGAAATGATGGCTCGGGCAAAATACAATCTTTTTGGTGATCCAGCCATGTTACCAATATTTGGAGCCATACTTCTTTGCTCAATTACTGTAAGAGGTGTTATCATTGCAGTAGGAAGATTACTGGGCATTTGGAGAGTGAAGTCTAATAACCGCGATTGGCATTTTAAGTTACAAGCAGAAAATGATCCTAACGTAGAGCGACTAGGAGAGATTAAACAAGCTGCTGGTTATGATCACTATGAAATGGAACAACGCATAACATCAGAAACATTCCGTTACAAATTTTTGCACAACAACCGCATATGGCTTATAAATCAGCTACCACATATCTTGACTCCACGGATAACCCAGAGAAGTAAGCCTTACTTGATTGATCAACTAGCAAGGGTTCTTGGTGCCATAAACGACAATCTTAGTAGTGACAGTGATAATGATGATATTCCAGATTATGATGTCACTGCTATGAGTGCCTCAACTAGATTGCTTCTTCGACTATGGTTGATGAAAGCAGATAGGCTTCTGAAGCTTAAAAAGATTGCCAAACCACTGATTCAACAGTCAAGGGGAAATGAGTGTGAAGTATGCTTAAGTCGTAATCAGTTACAGGTGGAGACTAGGTTCTCTGTAGAGGAAGTGTAAGTTGCTGAATTGGTTTGCTAATTAGTTACTACTTACTGTGCCAACCTTTCTTTATTTCAATATTTCAGGGATAAAAAGTTCATTGATGAATATGGCAACTTGGATGATCAATTAGATCAGGTACTCTGGAAGAGGTTCTTCCAAAGAAATCAAATTTATCATACAATATGTCTATCATGCATTCAGGCAAGAAATAAAAAGAACAATAATGATACAGAAAATGATATCAATTCTCCTGTTTTGAATCCATCACCCTCTATTAATGAAGTAAGTATGTCAATCATGGCAATGTGGTATTCCAAAGCAAAAAGACAGGTTCTATTGACACACGAATTGTAGCAACATCAATGCAGGCTGTCAAAGAAGTTGAGAGATTTTGTTGTGCTAGTACATATCAGTACATAGTGTACATATAAACCATACAATTTGCCTTTGTGCCATTGTCTCTGTGCCATTGCTGATGAACCATCACCAGTGCTTATGACACTCAGGCTTGCTGACTGCCAATACCCAGTACATCACCAACTGTCTTGCAAAACTGCCTAAGAAAATAGATCATAAATTATTCATCACTTCCTTGACAAACAAATTTGTTTGGTATAGTTTACTTTTTTCAATGTGATAAATGATTTTTCACACCAATGCTCCCTCCCCCCAAAACCAACACAGTGTAACATAGCCCCCAACACCCCCTTCCAAGGAAATGTATGTAATTACACATGCTCCCAAGGAGGAGAACATCAACCATTGCAACCAAACCCCCTTATAGAATTCCACTCCTTCAATTTTGTCAAGACAACAATTACCACACCTCCAAGGAACAACTTACTCCTCCTGCCTCAAGAAATCGGTAACCTTGGCTGCCTCATCCTAAACGAGGCATACTTCATCTCACTCACCATCGTTGAGCAAGATTTCAATCTGCTTAACAACCCAAATCAAATCCATCTACATCATATCCAACATGCCTATGAACAAAGGGACAAAATCATCACAAAAATGGAAGAAGCAAGGCTGAAGACTTAAGAAACAGGTCCTTCATCAACCTGGCTCAGCTGCTGCACTCAAGACTGCACCCCCATCATCACCAAAACACAATATGGGTGCAGTTTTACACAACCAAGCTGCTCCCTCCTACCAAGCCCACAAAGAATGCAACTTTATTATGAATGACTTCAATACTATCTACAAATTCAGAAATATCTTAAAAGTAAAACTCACCACTGTGACTACCAATGGCCCCATCCCAGCCCCTACTGCTGCTATTGACTTCATAAATGAATTGAAAAGCAACCCACTCCCACAATCAATTGACATCAACCAACATACACCCTCAAAAATGCATAATCCCACAATCACTTGTCAGTGACATCATGTACATTGGACAAAAACCTTCCTCATTACAGTCTCCAGCCCCCTTGACCTAACCTTAACTTCCTCACTCAAAGACCTCACAAAACAAAGCATTGCTCTGTGCCTCACCCAACAATTCGTTCTTCTCCACTCAAAAGGCTTCTCACCTGATATCACCCACACTGACCCTTCTTACTCAGTTGCCACTCTTGCATGCTCTTTTCCGAGCATTCAAATTGACTTAGCTTGTGCAGGTGACCACACTTCCAAGGTTGATAAACGCATATGCCATATCAGAGAATTAATAGGTGGCATACTATCTACATTGGACTACAATATCCCACCTCCCCCATAAAGAACCTTGTCTCCTACAAAGTATGCTGCCTAAACTGCTATCATACTTCCACTTGCATCAATCAACTCCTCCTGTCCTTGGATCTCCTTCACAGGCTGCAAAATTTCTCCATGGGAGTTTGCCCTCACATTTGGAGAATACTGTGAAGTTACAGCTACAGAGACAAACAAGTATAATGTGTTCACCCATTGATCAACTCCTTGCCTAGCAAAATTGACCATCTCTCCATCTATCATAACTACCATCAATGTATCAACTGGTCCGTACTACCTCCCAATGGGTCAATTAGATCTCATACCACTCTTCAAAACACACCTCCTCCCCAATCACCCAACCCCTCCAACACAAACATCATGCCACTACATGACCCTACTCTCACTGATGAACGACACAAACCATCCTCCCTTTCCTCCACCATCATAACTACCGCAGCTGGGCTGCAATCTTCCTTCACTCCTCCACATGTCTCTATCAGTATAGAAGTGCCCCTTGCATCAAATATCCAGCTAAACCCTCCCACCACCACTACAGGAGTGCTGAACTCTACCTCTACCACTCCACATGGCTCTACCATCACACGAGTCCCTCTTGCACCACACCCACAGCGTGTCACAACCTACATACACATCACAACAAGCATTCCTACAATGACAACAACATTTCCGCACGCCCCAACACCAACACTTCCTACCTATCATTTGCCAGGATAACACATCTGCAATCACTCTTATGTCATCTGGCGCTGGAAAATAAACCAACAAACACTTCAGAGCCGGAGTTCCTACATGGTTGAAAGCCTCTGCTCCAAAGCTATCACCCTCAACTTCATCCAAAAAACTTCCATGATTGCTGATGCTCTCATAAAGCCACTCCTCAATACACAATTCTTTGGTGCACCAACAAATTTCTTGGACACAATCCCTCTCCCTTACCTTCCCTCTAAAATCCCTTCCTTTATATGTTCATTTTTGTTTCTTATATCTCTCAACACGTTCTCCACACTTTTACCAACAGGAGTGCATATGTTAGTACATATCTGTACATAATGTATGTATGCACCATATAACTCACCTCAGTGTCACTATCTCTGTGCCATTGTCAATGTGCTGTCAACGCTGTACCATTGCTGATAATCCATCGCCAGCGCTAGCTTTATAGAGGCTAGCTGATTGCCGATAGCCAATACATTGCCAATTGTCTTGCAAAACTGTCTAAACAAGTAGATCGTAATTATATCACTTCCTTGTCACACAAGTTTGTTAAGTAAAGTTTACTTTTCAACAGATTTTGACAAATTGAGTAGTAGTAGGACTCCCACTATATGATTATAGTACTATGATACACATAGTAAGTAGCAGTGATTGAATCACTACGGCTAGGCGGTAATGGTAAGCATGTTTGCGGTGTGTTTGGGATGCGCAGCGTCTCAAATTGTGCTGCCTCATCCCTAGCACATACCCAGAAAAGTTTACAAGTATTGATCTACATACTTATTTGATACAGCAGGCATTGAGTACTTGCTAGAGTCTCAAGTA
>JALLAW010000010.1:0-28338 GCA_036939535.1 Cyclotella kingstonii | reverse complement strand
GTCTATCACATTAAAAAATAGCTTAAGTGATAATTTAATATGTTATTATTATTATCATGTGGCCTCTAAAAAGACTCTTGTCTGCCACAATGTATAGATAGTTAAAGTGGTAATTTACTAAGTTATTATTATTATTATGAAACAGTTGATACGCGTACAACTTCTGGGTGAGTTTTATTAATTCAAGCTATAATAGCAAAACATATACTAAGAAGAGTGCAAATATGAGACAAACAATTCAAGCTAGCAACTACTTTCTCATCCTTATCAATTTTATGTTTCCGCAGTATGAAAATTTCTGCATTCAATTGTATTGGCTTTTTCAATGATCATTTCTCTTCAATAGCTGAATGGACCCATCTATGCAGTGCTTAGGCTCTCTATCTGATGGAATAAATGAAATTTCATCATGACTCTCTTCTCTTGTAGCAGATACTTCAAGTTTAGGACTGTTTTTGGCTAGAAGTAGCTCCTTAAGATCAATGATCTCTTTCAAAAGAACATTATAGCTTGAATTACCTTTGCTGTGGAATTGCTCTACATCATCATTTTTGGAGATAAGGGAGGATGATGGATTGCCTTGAATCATATCAAATGATTTGCAGGTCATGTCAATTAAGTCAGGTGTAATCAAAGTTGCAGATTCTGTTTCATGAAAATGTAATGACTGCTTGATCAACATATCTAGCATTGCTTCTACCTGACACAGCCTGCTTTCCAAGCTATCATTTTTGTTTAGAGCACTTAATGAAGAGTTCTGATAAGGTGCATTAAAATTAAAAGATTGCTTGTAACTGTTGTCATCCTGTTTTGCCTTATTCAACTCAATCTTGGTACATCTTTCATCATCTGCCAGACTATTCTCAAATATTGCATGAGAATTCTTCTCTGATGAAGACTCCTGATCAATAGTACATTCACTTGTTAAATGCAAGGCTTTGATGACATCATTTACATCTTTTGATAAGGAAGACTTAACCTTAGATACAAGATCTTTGGAAGAAGGGGTCGAAATATGCAAGTGGCTTTCTATTTGATATCTTGATGAATTGTAATGGAATAGGTCATTGTTAATGAGCTCTTTCTTAATTTTCTGGAAGTTTAATGACCTAGCATAACCATAGATTTTTTCCTCCACACTTGTTGATGTCAACAATCCTTCTTCAAGCTCACTCAATAACTTTGATACATATTGGTCATTGACAGGGTCAATATTTGAAGGTAAGAGAAATGGTTTCTGTGCATACATTGCATGAGCACAAGCTTCATTGAGCCAACTAGGTCCTTTTATACTTCCATCGTGAGATCCAATGCATTGCCATGAAGTGTCTTCAATACAGGAATTCAAATAGTTCAGGTCATTTTTGAGCATTTTAACATCAGCACAATTTTCTAGCTTTTGGAAAATTAAGTTTCCAAAAGAAATGAATCTTTCTGAGATGTCACACTGGCTATCATAAAGTACTGAGTCGAAATCTTTTGATACACAACAAATGGCATTATGAACATTCAATAGCTGAAGCTGATGACTAGAATCTCCTTCAACAATGAAGTGTTTTACCCTATCATTGTCTGCAACAGCAAATGGCCAGGGATTTCGTAACTTGTTACCTAAATAAAAATATTTTGGAGTGTGAGAAACATCAGAATTTCGGTCCAAATTGTTGTCTTGACTTGGGAAAAATTTATCAGAAGTATCATCTCTGTCTGCAAAAGAGCAATGGTCATCATCTTTGTATGACTCTGCTTTGCACTGGGATACATAAAGAGTAGATCCATTGTGCCCTATGCTTCCCAAGCTTGATGATATTAGAAGATCTTTTTCAAAGCAAACTTGCCATTCAAGGTTGATAATAATTGCTCTCTGACCATCAGAAGCTTTCATTTTGAACAAAGCTATTCTATTTGTAGTTACAATAATGTATTGTTCTAAACCTTGGTCCATGTGTAATGCCTGAGATGTTATAATAGTTTCCTCTACTCTTTTTGATTTTTTGTTAACAGGATGGAGAATCAATAATTGAGCACTTCTGGAAAGCACTTTGTCATATGGGAGTAACATCTTGCACAGCCCAAACACACATGGTAGTCTGTATCTTTCAATGGTATTGATCTTGGCTTCTAATATATTGACACACTTAGCAATATCATGAACACTTCCCATGATATGTGAAAATGCATCTGAAATCCCAACAATAGGTTTAATAACTACTCCAACCATTCCTATCATCACTCCTTTGCTAAATCCATATGCCCCACTGTCTATGGCTCCACGGTATGGCTCAGTTATTAATCCAGTTGTTGCTGACAGGATACCAAATGCAAGATCATGCACTGGTCTAGAAATAATCAATGTGGCATGGCCTAGGCCTGTTTTCCTCCATTGATCATAATATCTTTGCTGTGCAGCCTGCTTTTCAAAATGAAGTTGCTTGAAGTGCTCATCACAGGTCAACATAGTGGCACTATTTCCAAAAGATGACCCTAAATTTGAAGCAAAGCCAAATATACCACTTGTACTATTAGAAAAAAGAGATAATGATCCCTTAATCATGCCAAAGCCAACAAGTTGAGGTTTTTTTCTTAAATGCTTCAATTCCCTTGATGGCTGTAAAATGAAGTCACGAATTCCTGTCCTGAATGAAGTCAACACCATTGTAGGATTCCCCACAAAGTCAAGTGATCCCACTATTTTGTAAATTTGCTTAAGAGCTTCTGATGAGTAGTAACTTCGAAGTGACCTCCTAAATGAAAAAGTTTGTTGATTTTTCAGTCCAACTAGGTGAAAAAGGTTGAATATTTTCCTCTCACTTACAATATATCATCTTTTGATTCAAATATGTGCTCAATTAATTTCCTCTGAAATCGGATTGGTGCCTTGACAAAAAGAGCAAAGTGGAATACTGGAATGAGGAAAAAACAGTAAATGAAGTAATAAGCCAGACATTTCAACTTGCATCTGATATACTGGGAAAAATGACTGAAATCAAATTGATGATATTATATGGTGAGCTTTCAAATGTGTCTTCACTAAGAATATTCTCAGACCAAAGTTTAAATGCATCATCTGAATTACTTTGGGTAGAAATTCTTTGTGACAGAAGATTAGGAGATACATATAACCCAGAATGGGCAGAGTACACAAGTTGATTTCTAGATATTTCACTAGCCCACATGCTTCGAGGACTCTTAAAGTAGCTCAAGTTAACTTTCATGTAACCAAGAGTCAGTTCTCTTATGTATATCTTTTTCTTTTTCTCTTCATGTAATTTACAGGACAAAAAGTCAGAGGCAGCCTTCAATGTTACATCTACAGCTGCTTTGTTTTCTCCACTGCAGATAGATGACATTTTTGTAAAAGAGGTCTTTAGAGGAATGTTTTTTCCGCGTGACTTCAATCTTGTTTCATGTCTTTTCACAGTATCCAAATAAAATTCCCATACATCAAAAAGCCAAGAGTCCTCTATTTTCAAATCCATTTCTTGAACCTACCCAAGATAGATAAATAACAGCATATTTATCACATACTCTAAAATATTTCATCAATCTGGTCATAGTGCTGTATACATACCTGAAGAGCAAAATACTCAAGATAATCTACATCAATCTTTGATCGAGTATTGTCTTTCCACACTAGAAATTGAATCAAAGGTTGAGGATGTTCCATTGGTGTTGCTGCTAACACTATAGGAGCCCTGAACTCCTGAGTTGTTCGTTGCTGATCAACTTGAGCATTTTCCACTGAAAAAGTTAACCTTGTCTTTGTTTTGGTAATTGAAAGACGTAGATCTGTATCTCGTGATGAAAAAGAAAGGATTTCCATAACACGAGTTGAGTCAATTAAAGCTACAGATAATCGATCAAGCTTCGCGTACATGTATTGCTCAATACTCGGAGCCGGAAAGCGCTCTTTCTCTGCGTCAACTGTATCTGGCTTGAACATTAATGCCAGTCTTCAAATTTTCAAGCGCGCAATGAAGAATAAGTGCCTCTAACGTGATTACAAAAATATAATCAATGTGAAACATTCAGATACGACTCACTTAATACAAGGAGTGAAATATTCTCTGAACATATTGTCGTCACGTTTTTCTGACTCTTTTGGTCGAAAACTTTGCCCCATGTCACCTTCGATAGGAATTGCGTCTGATGGAGAGATCAATGGAAACCATCGACTAAAGTCATAATCATTGATTTAGATTTGTTCAGACAAAACAGTATTGCATATCAATTACTTGTGTCTCATACTTACACGTATGCAGGTGGCAAACCTTGGGGTTTCGCACTATGCCTGTCTTCTTCAAAATCTTCTAAGCTTTGAGCGTAACATTCAAGAGCGGAACCTAGAGGGATTTCGAGTACCCCAAGTTCCACTTTTGACTGCAGAGCCTGCTTATTTTCTCCAATAACACTTAAATGCAAAGATTTGAGGGTTTCAAAAGGTTTTACTCGAATGTGAATATCGTTGTGCTCTGATCGCCCCCAATGAGCTGGGGCATTGAAGATATCGGCAAGGTCAGTGAGCTTAGAAACACCTGTCTCAACATGACTCCGTTGCTTAATGGAAAATACCATTTTGTTCCTTTTATTGCTCGTGTCTTTGTATTTACAATCAGACCAAGTGACAGATGACGACTTGTATGTCTCTTCATCAGTCCAAACGGGCACAACTCTACTATCAACGGTCTCACTTACGCAAATTGTATCTCCAAAACTGAAGGTTGTGAACAACGTGAATAATAAATTAAAATTCAATAAGGTTTAAATTTGACTTGAAATTCAACATACCGTATCTTTACGAACATTTTTGTGTATTCATTGGGTAGATTTAGTGCAGTTATCGGACGAATAGTGAAGACTTATATCAAAAGATTTCAAAGGAGTAAACAAGATGTATGTTGAAATGCAGAGAGATTATCAAAGTAAATGCTTTAGAAAATAACCACGTTACCTCCACCTGGATTGCATACGCTACCCAGTGAACGTCTCGCTGCCTTGGAAAACAATGATCTTGATAACATTAGTTCATGCAAATGGCTATTTCCTCTTTCAACGATGATATTTGGCGCACAAGAAGGTAACTTGAAAAATTCAATGGGAGAGATGTCGTCTAAGACGAATTCAAATTTCTCGGTTACCTGTTTTCGCGAAGTGGTGTTTGACCTTTGTGTCACCGACGCGTTATAAAAAGCGTATGCTAGATTCCATGATGTTAATGAAAAAAATTGACTATCAACAAACTCATTCAAACGATAATGCAAACATCTCCGACTCAAGCTCATAATTTGTAAACTAGTTTGATTTGTTTGATTGACCAAATTAAGTGTTTGAGTAATTTTACAGGCATCACCAGTTGAGTCTAAGTCACTACTTGCAGCGGTAAAACTTAGAAATGTTCGATCTGCTTGAAGAAGTGTTTCTTGATCCCAAGAACCATCGTTCAAAATTTTAATTGAGCTAGTACAGCTATCAATCTCTTTGAAATTATCAATATCGTCTCGTAGAATTCCTTCCATTCTGTTTGCTGTCGTAGGATGTTTCTCGTGATGTTCAGTGCTGTCAGTATAAGATTTTTTCTGTCGTCTTTTGTTTACAATGATTGATCTTGCCCGGTCGATACTCTTTTTGAGCTTATTTTCAGAAGTATCGCGTAAACTTTGAATAATTTTAGACGGTTGAATGCGGGTTTCATCTTGTTTCACAATCTCCTCCAAATCATGATTTGAAGTCAATGGTGGTCTTCGTTTCCTTTTATGAATCACAGCCAGAGAAGGGACTCCAGCTAAGAATGATGATTCTCTAGTAATTTCTCTTTGTCTAGTAGCTTCGTGTAATGCCTTCAATTGCCGCTGCATGCCTGTTTTGCTTTTTCTTAGAGTGTCTATGTGACGATCTGAGCACAAACAATAATAGTTCAAGAGACCTGAATAATTGAAAATGTACTGAAGACGAATCCGAAGAGAGCCACGAACTCTATCGGCAGATTCGAAACCATGATGACCAAGTTTACTCACGAGAGGATACCATCCTACGCACTCGTTCTGACTCAATAAGTCACGTAACTGGATATGAATGTGACCAAGGAATTTATCTTTCCTCAGTTTCTCATAGCTTTTCAGAACACATCGTATTGAAAAATGCCGTGTTTGTTTAGGATCCTGAGCTGCTTTTACTGGTACGTCAAAAACAAATATCTGTTGAGACCAACGTGGTGAAAGAGTCTTTTCCACATAATATGTGCTTCGAGACTCTTTATTGTTGAAAGCACTCGTATTATTCTTCAGACTAACTATACAATAAGGGTTGGAAAAACCATTCAGGTCAGAAGAAATCAGACCAGTAGCTTCCAGTACCTATGAATGTGTCAATGATAATGATTTCAAAGTTAGATAATAATTGACATTCTTTGCATGCTAAAGATAAAATGAACAACCTGAACAATAACCTGGTGCCTAGCAGTGATGTATTGGCCTTCACCATAATCAATGAAATCCTGCAGTTCTGATTCAATACCCTCGATAGCGTGATTTGTATGACATCCTTTCGAATGTAGATTACAATCTATATCTCTATTATCTATAACCTCATTGATTGGGTAATCATGGCTGGAATTAATGGATGCAATGTTTGATGAAGTCACAACTTTTGCCAAAGCATCAAGTTTTGCTCTTCTATATTTTTCTTCCGAGATTTCTTTTTGGATATTTGACAAATGATGATGAATCAAGCTTTCGTCATCAGTGTGAGTGCCAGCAATGTCGTCAGATACGACGAGTACCCTTGTTGTTCCTTCTGTGTCCACATGGCAATGTAAAAATCTCTCAAGTTTGACCCCTAAGTTGATTCTCTCAGGACAAGGGAGCTTATCATAGTATCCAATCTCCTCTAGTTTTACAGTCTTCGATATTCCGTAGTGCCCTTGTTCCTCATTCTGTATGAAGTTAAATGAGAAGATTGGTTTTTTTGTCAGTTTGTGTGGACTTTTGTGATCATGTTCGCCGAAATGGCTCCATTCGCATGAACCAACTCTCACTGACAGTTTTTTTTGCTTCATGGGCTCTTCCCATGTATAGGCAGCAGACTCTCCAGGAGACAAACAATTCCATGGGTGAGAGTCACATGACCTTTGTCTGTAAAAAATCTAGATTGAAATGAAAGTGACAATGATTGATGTATACGACATGATGAATAGTGATAAACGATTCTTATTTTGTGCTCACCGCCCATTGCAACGATCTATTGATTATTCTATGAGGAGGGTTTGATCCTGGAGATTCACCGACAAAGATGTACATAGATTGAAACAAATATCGTACATCAACAAGTAAATCTGCTGAATTTTCATTCTGCAGCGTACTGTTTTCTAAATGTTCGATTTCCAACAATGGTTGACTTTCTCTTATCCTACTCACTGATTGACCCATAACGGCCTTGCGACACAATCGTCTCAACCTTTCTTCAAGTGTTAAAAACTTTAGCTGAACACCAATAGTATCACAATCAGCTATCTGAGATTCTGTAGTTTTTTTCCTTCTCTGAAAAGGTCGACTTATCATTTGATCACGCTCTGCCAATGCATCTTTGGCTAAAGATAGTCGCACTTTCAAAAGTTACGATATAGGAGTGAAATTAAGATGAGCTTAAACACTACACATAATCATCTTGAAAAATGAAAGATAATGCACCTTTAAGTAACTTCATGGCTTCTTCGAAAGTTAGTGTTTCAACAAGAGTTTCGTCAATAGAAAGAAGTTCGTCCCCCACCACGATATCTGTAAAATACGAAGCAAATGAGCCTTCTTTAATCCCCTTCACAATGAGAGACCTCTCTCTTCCCCAGTCTGTCTCAAACCACGCTCCTAGCTCACCATTCCACTCAACGCCTTCAGGAGGGAGTGTGACAGTAAAAATAGGTGCAGCACGAGTGCTTACATGGGGAAGCAAGCGAAGATCCATGACACGGGTCATGGCAAGAATGTGTTCACCTGTTTGATCCACTGGAAAGCTTGCTGATAGATTCCAGTAGCTGCCAAAGTCTATCCTAAGTAATCGATCAACTCGTGTGTCAGGGAGATGAAAGGCAACAAGTCCTGAGGGACTAACTGTTGTTATGTAGCATGCTGCATGGTGAGCAGTCGTTTCAACATTGATGTCATTTTCTTCGCATCTATCAACTAATGCTACTTCGCCAAAGAGCGAACCATATTCGTTGACAGTATCATCAGGATGATAGTTATGATATCTCCATTTAGGATGTTCACTATGAGAATGCAATGAATGCTCCACTGTATGGGGAGGATGAAGTATAGAATTATCTTGCCATATACGCTAAGATATTTACATGTAAGGTATCAGTCAACAAGCTGTGAAAAAAACATGAGCCAAAAAACCTAACTCACAATCGACCGCGGCAATCGGTTGACTAATATGTACCTCGGACAGATACGAATAATTTTGGTATAGTTTGAAAGTTGACCTGGCGCTACGCTGATTGACACTGATACTTCTAATCGTCTTCCGTCTTTGCAGTGCATACTGAATGAAAGAAAGTCCAATGCATGTAAAGTATCATATAATTTTTTGGCAATTTGTGGGTACACCACAAGAGTAAGTTATTGTTTCAACTGAACGTACCCAACTATTTGTGTCACACCTACAGATTCTAAACCGAACCCTGACGACCAGGCTGAAGTATGCTTTAGATTACCAGCTGTATGCACTAGCTGCATACAGAGTTTAGGAGGACCACCTAATGAAAGAACCTCTTGAAAATTGAACATAAATGCTAGCCTTGATAAAATACATAACGGTAGATTTTCACTTATCAATGCGGCTACCGCGACTGGTTTCAAGGGATGGCCATTACGAATAGCTAAGGGGCCCGGAGTTCCAGAATAGATTGTGCTCAAGTTGAACAAATGTTTAGCCTCACAATCAGTACTTTCATAAAAATTTGGTTTGTTTCCTTCATTACGGCGGCTTTTATCTACGGGCTTTGATCCATCAGATTCTGGGCTTGATACAGTACCACAAACAAAGGAAGAGACCTTCTCTTGTTTGTACCGCAACGAGTGACTCGTTGTGTTGACAATCCAATATGGACAGTACAAAGATATACATCTCTGGCCACCACCACCAACATTGTTGTCAATGTACAGTGTAAGGCGCTGCCCGACGCTGTCAATGACAGTAGTTTCTGATGCTAAATCTTCCACTTTATGTCCACCCACATCTGATAAACAAAAGCCCTCAGAGTGTTGAATTGCATCGTGTTCTCCTGTAAAAGTATTTCAAATAAAGCAGGTTAGATTTATTCGATAAGATGTCATATTAAGAGAAATAGACAACATCTCACCGGTACTGAAGCCTAACTGGCCTATGTGGCGTTTGTCAACAGTTTTGTTCCGTTCTTTAAATCTGGCTTTTAATACCGACATAACTTTTTCCCCCCGAGTATCTGATAAGAAAGGGTTGAAGATGATCACGTAGGCTACTGGGAAGAAAAACACCTTAAAATTCGGATTGAATCATACCTTTCGTTTCTACGAGATTCTCAGTAACAGTATGCAGAGTCCTCTTCACTCTTTCTTTTGAAGTCTTGATAGCATTTCCAAGTAAGTTCCAATGGGTCCTTAAGAGAGCACCTCCACCATGATGAATTAATGCCCCTTCACCCGTAGGCGTTCGACAAAAGCCTAAATTGACAAGGAGGAGTAGAGGTGTATCAAGACCAACTGTGTGAATTGGTACTTTTTCTCCCGGATCCAAACTGCCCCACCACAGTACACTTCGATTCCTCGCATGCATAAGCTCAAACTTTCCTCGTTCTGGTAGTAAATTTTGAATCACTATTGGCGGATGAATGATAACTGAGTAAAAAATGGGTTCATGTTGTTCCGCATTAACTGACACTGATTGTACTGATTTATTCTTCACATTTTTTAATCCTTGTGCGATATTTGCGGGAGATAACGCTTCCCATGCACCAATTATTGGTGCTCCTATGGTTTCTGGTCTGATAGAACGAACTATCGGACTCCTTTTAACCTCAAGAACGTAACAAAATGGAGTGCTATTTCTCTGCCTCTTTTTGTCAATAATGGGGCAAGATATTTCCACTCCACTCGCTAACTGATTTGATGAATCAAGATTCCCCTTACTTTTCGAAAAAAAATCAGCGGATTCATGTATCATTTTCGCAAGTTGAATCGGACGAGATGAAAAGTCAATATCAACCGAATAAAAATGCTTTTGGCATGGCTCATTTTGGCAAGATGCCGGATGTTGTATTAAGTTACCATCGAATTGACCTGGTTTCGGTCGAATCCAGATACTTCCAAGATGTGCTCCATCTTTTTTCAACGCACTTTCTAATAGAAGGAAGGGCACAATGAATGTTTCATCTGTCAACCATGTGAAGAATTTAAAGAAAATTTAAGACTTCTCAGTGAGTTGGAGATAGCTTATCAAGGTGTTTGAGATCACTCGAACGCACCTGGTAAAACTTCTTTCATATGGTGTATATCATCTCTTGTAACCACATCTTTTTCAAACGACTCATATTCATCAATTGTCGTAAAAACAGGATGTGAATGCGATTGAGGAGGTTCAAGAGGATCTGGGCCCACGGCTGACATTTCACTTATAAATTAGGAATACAATTGCGACAAATGCCAGTGCGTGCAAAGAGAGAAGATGAGATTAAAGGAACTCACCTAACGAAATAGTGTGATCAGTCATATTAATAACTTCAAATGGGCTATGTAACGAGAGTCTTCTACCACCATTCAAGCATTGAACATCTGCAAGTAACTTGAGCCCATTTTTCAATCTCCAATCTCTATTAATTTTTGTCTGAACTTGGAATGAGCAAGGAATTAGATCTATGAAGCGTCGTCCTGTTTCCTCGATTGAGATACCCCGTGACCATTTAAACCCTGGTATCTGAATATCAATTAAATGATTGTTCGCTATCGCATCATTTTCTAGAGATGAAGTCAAACCTATTCGATCACCGCCGATAGGTGCTTCGATTGGATTTAAGTTTTTTATCACAGTTGAAGTAGCTGGAAAGCTTAAAGACATAGTCTGTAAGTTACAAAGGTAATAAACCGTTGTGTTACAGCTCGAAGAGCCAGCTTCAAAGAAAGAAAGTGAATGCACGCGAATTTGTTGGCCAGTATTATTTTTAAGACTAAAAGCTCTTCTTTCGCTTTCATCAATTCCTTCAGCTTCAGTGTGTGATATGTTAATGCGCTTTTTTGCAAGATTTTGACATTTAGAGCTGCATCTCATATTCGTTGCGATAAATCCATATTGCTTTTTGGTATTGCATTTACGAAAACAGCTTGACCAAAACAACTCAAAAGTATCCATGGCATCATCGATGGTTTCTATCAAAGCCCCAGAAATATTTATATGTATAGGACAGTCTATATTTAATGTGACCCCTTTACCTCGTGCAGTAGTCTTTTCATAGAGAACTAAACATCTAAATGGCTCTATAAATGGCTCCCAACTCCTCGTCGCCCCCAATTTGAAGTAGTCCAAAAAAAGAGTCGCTTCAAAGGACGCTTGCATATCGTTAATATTGTCAAGAGTACTGGAATGCACACCTTGAAACACGCTCGAGACTAGTTTTCTGTTTGAAGACTGCTCTATGTCATACAGCTGTGATGCAGTAAGTTGGAGAGAAGGAACGCAGATTGACATGATTGGACGATACATTCCCATGACAGGGTCGCTTATGATAAATTTAACATTTTCCACATGCGCGATTGCACTAAAAAAGCACTCAGTCTCGGTTGAATTTTTAACATTTTCCTCAGCTCTATGCCCTAAGAATGCAGTGAGGAGCTTTGATATCAGTCTCATATAATCGAAGTTCAAGTATATGATGGTTTCTTTATTACCCTGATTTCGCGAAGGAGACACAAACGGCTTACACACTACAGGAGCAGGCACAAAGAGAGGTTTCACATCAACATCAGGGGATTCAATCCCATTCATAGCGGTCCTCTCGAAATGCTTGGAAGATAGAGGTGTGCGAGCTGAAAACCGTATAAAGTTTGTGCTTGCATCATAGTCATACTGTATAGAGAAGGATAGAGCATCGATGAGAGTTTTTGCTCCTACGTCATCGAGTGAACCAGACACCTGCCTAATACCACGGCTAATTGATGGCTTCATATATTCGTTGAGTATAACGATTGCAAGGTCTGCAACAACTATGTGATGAGATGAATAATTTGACCCGTAAGACTTGTATCGATAGTGAAAACCAATCGTTTCTAACATGGCGCAAATCTCACTAAGACCCCCAGCAGTTGACGAAATAAGGAATTGGGGATCCGTTAGCCACAAGCGAAAGTCAATATCAAGATTATTACTGTGAGATGTATTCATGCATCCGAAATTCTTGCTAATAGTTTTTTCTGCAAGAAAGGATGGATGACCATATGCTGAATCCTTGAAATACAGCCCAAAATAGTCCAACAGTATCCAAATGGGTGTAAGGTCAATAAATGTCGTTTCTAACTTGTGTGCACCTACATTGATCATACAGTGTTTATCCGGTGTGATGAAAACAGTCACTTGAAATGGCAACGGTAGCTCCGAAATCAATGTATGGTGACCACATTCTAGGCCCCAGTTCGGATTAACAAATGATCCTTTTTTGTTGGTATCATGAATTACAGCTTCTTGGACAACAGGTATCATATTCACTCTCCCATCAGATATCTTTAACGTGGTGGCCCCTAACCCTACTCGAATCACGGAGTCTTTATCCCTAGAAATGCTACATAAAGCACAGTCCAACTTTAAAGAAATGTAGTCATGGCCTGTCATGGAAGCTGAAGAAGAATTCTTTACAAAATACATTGAATGATCATATGAACATTTCCATCTGAGGTCTCTTATGCACAATGACATTTCAAAGGTACAAATTTCGAAATTATTTTGTAGCCGTGTTACAAATTCATCTGTCCCATATTCAGGCCAATTCGATGGTGGTTCGGGATAAAGTGATGACATTTTAATGAACTCCATCTCATATGGAAACAGAAGCGGCATCTGTCGCATGTTGGAATACCAGACTGATAAAATCATATAGAATTGTGACATTTTCATGTCAAATGCAATTTTATTCCCATGAGCATTGCTTTCAAGTAGCACACGCATAGAAGGAGTCCAATCTGCATTTATGTCAAGACTGATAGGCTCTACTGTTACTTCTTTCCATATTCTTGACTGGATTTCCATTGTCAAGGAATGATCAATTGAACCAATTCGTTCAAATGCTAATTTGTCACCTTTTGCTCGACCTGTACTGAATACACACTTGTTCCAAAGTGGCATATGCACCGTGCCCAATGAAAAATGGTGAAGATTTATTGCTGTGAATATTCGAATGCCACTCAAATGGGCTGTAATTCGTGGTATGTTCGGTGATTCGGTGAATTCCAACGTCATTGGAATAGTAGTTATGCCAGGGACTTCTAAAGGACTAGAAGCACCATTAGATTGTTCTCCATCAAAACAATCAAAGAAGACATCTAAGCTTGGGTCTTTCGTTAAGAAATTACCACACTCTTTTTCCTTTTCAACATTAGCAGTTGCGCCTTCCGCATCACTAACACCACCTCTCTGGAAAGAATATCCCTCAACTGACCAAGATTCCTCAACTATTGAAGGAGTTACATTGAATTCTTCAATCTCGAAGCTTAACAAATCGATGCTATTACTGTCTCGAGGGAAAACAATGGAAGAATTTTTGATTTGTAATTTAAGATACTCCGGAAGGAAAGAACCTGTGGTATCTTGCTTTCTTTCCTCAAATAGAGTCGATAATAACCCGATACCATACTTCGGACACAAAGTAAACTGCAGAATTTCAGAGCAAAACTCTTGAAGCAGCAAAATTCTCACATTGTGCAAACACAGGATTAGCGTGTTATAGTGTTCAAATCTATCAGTTGTGCTCGAGAGGTCAATGAAAAATGCAGGTTTTTCATTACTTTTGCTATCAGAGTGATATGTTATGACAATATCTGGATACGTTTCAGCCCCAAGTGGAGAGACACGCTCTAAGGATATGCTTTGGGAAGAGACAGAGAGATTCCTTACATCCTTATCGTTTCTTTGTTTAATCAATATTTTATGAAGGCAAATTTTTATGAAAGGAATACATTTGTCAGCAACTATGAGCGTAGCAAAAGAGATTGATCCGCGTACGGAAGAATTAATCTGAACACTCTCTGTGGTGTTGGTTGAAATACTGCGGGTACTTCTCATGGCCAAAGATACTGAATTAATCAAATTGTGACAAGTCGTAAAAGTTTCGAGATAGGCTTCTGGAAGAAATGTTGCATCAACGCCTCCAATGGCAAAAATTATACCCTGGCTATTATTTTGATCGCATTCATTTGACAATTTTACATTAATAGTAAGGACAATAGCAGATGGATTTATCGACTCTTCAGATATTTCGTTGTCTTGATGAATGGTCAACAAGTTTATTCCATGACCAGTCTTCATAGAGAACTTACTCGTAGTGACCTTAACTGAACATCCGGAATAAAACTTTGACAAATTTACGGTAAATAAATTTGCATCGATACAAACGTGTTTTATGGGAAACAAAGAGACGTTTGGCACATGCAACAGCAAGTGATTGAAATCTGCAACCGTCTTTTCAGTAGCAGTCGAAACTATTCGACTCATTGTATCTGATACAAGCCCCAGTTTCATAGGACGAAGATGTTGGTATTTCTGTGTTTCAGGAACATCATGGGATAAGTCGAATATTTCTACGTATGTCGCCCGAAAATACTGCTGAGCAGAGTTCAAACAATCCTGCGCGTCTTGAACAGAAAGACCTAAAGCATAACATTTATCTAAACTCAGCGTAGCGATACAACTGATTGCATTTTGACTCGGATAGTAAAAATCAAGGCAAGATAATAAAGAAATGTAGTCCCTAACAATATCTTTCAATCGATGTTGAGTTGAATCATGTGGGATATCTCCAAATGTATAAATCTCTTCGATATCGGAAAAAACATGAACCCCAAGGGACTGCACAATAATCTGTGTCTTCTCCAATATTAAATTGTCCACTGCAGGGAGCGGAAGAAACAAGAATTCTTCTGCCATAGATGTACTAAAATAGCAAAAAGTAGCGTAAATTTTGTTAAATGTCTCTACCATGGCCCTTAATCTGATTTCTGAGATCATCAGATGTATTGGTGATAAAATGACGACGGTAGATTGGCTATTTTCTGCATCAAAGTTATAATGTATGGACATCGGCGTACAAAGGAAGGGAATATCACTACCGCATGTATTCACAATCAGCACGCTTTCTTGAGAAATCATTTTAATATCGAGTCGGTCCAGAGTGACGACCTGACAAGATGGAAAGTATCGGTTTAGTTAAAACAATTGAAGAATACGACGAAGAAGCGCTTCAAACAAGCTTACCTTGCTGCTAGCATGATTAATACAGTTTATTGGTGAAGAAATAGAAAGAAGTGGTTCTACACCTCCTTGGTCATGACTTTTTATGGATTCCAATGCGCATAAAATATTCGAATCAGATTCATCTGTATCAAAATTGATTTTCCTAAAATTACCTTGAAGCGAAGCCAATGTGATAACGAACATTTTTGCTAACTTTGTATCTATCGAGGGTACAGGGATATTCACTGATATCTTATACACTTTCAAGTGAACTGCATAAGTGTCAGCATCATTCCTCTGGGAGAATGCTTTGATGAGTTTTTCTGCATTCTTGAGTTGTTGAATCAATCTTTTGCGTTCGATATCTTTGTTTACGGAAAGAAATATTGACAAAGTGTTCAGCCAAGACCAATCTACGTTCAAAGACAAAGTGGTAATTTCAATATCAGTGGCAGACGTTCTCTCTTGATCGCTGCTTCTAGATAAGTAAGTGAAACAAGGAGAAGCACATATTGCATCTTTGACGGTTGTTGGAGCTAAGAGTGAAATAATGCTTTTCTTTCCTGAGTCGAAATCAAAGGTATCACCGATATTTAAAAGAATTTTCTTGGAGGTAACCGAACCATCTCCTTGAATGCTGATTCCACCAACTGATATTTTGCAACTTTTTGAGTATTTTGAGCACTCTTGTTGCGAATATCGTGCTGACAGATTAATATCTAAAACGTGAACTAAGGCGATGGGCTCAAGTTGTAACTTGTGCCGATTCGTAGACCAAAACCGGCTCAAGGGTTTAAACTTTTCACTCATGCAGTTTTGATATTTTTGCTTCTTCGATGGGGAATCCACAGAATCAGAAAAACCCGTGAGTGCACTGATATCATCCATTGAAGTACTTGGATCATCCCAATCCACTGTGTATTTCATTTCATCATATGTCTGATTTCCTAGATCGAATACGCACAATGCAAAAGAAATCCCAGAGACATATATTGTTCCTCCATATGATACATATGTCTTTATCGAACTTTTCTCTAAAGCTGTGTCTCTAAAATCATATTCACCTTCATCAACCTTGCTTCCACTGTTGATAAAGGCATGCTTACTGCTCTGGGCAAGGGCAACGGATTCACTGCTAAACAAAGGTATAGGTGAAATGATTCTTTGTGTTGTTACCTCGGTGACATGTTGTGACGATTGCCACGATATTTGACCTTTAGAAGCTCTAGATGGAAAAATAAAATACTTGTTCGCAGAAGAGGTCGAATTCTTATCTATCTGGGACAAATCATGAGCTGCACGTGATACAAATCGAAGCAAAATAATCCTTTCGACACTTAAACAGGCTTCCAGCTCTTTCAGGCGCATTTCGGCTGTTGCGAGAGAAGCATGATTGGAGGTCTCTCGACATTTAGGCTTTTCACTATTTGATTCCTCTTGAGGTGGGTCATTTACCAAAAGGTATAGTTTTATGTAATCCTGTCTAATTCTGCTCTGGTTCTCCGAATTCCACCTACGGTGGATTCGGAAATTTATTCTTCCAGTACTTTTCGCACTTTTTTTATCATCTTTACTTTTCGCTGAGCATTCATCCAATAATAATTTACGTTCGTTAATTTCAATGACTACATTTATGTAAGCATATCTCCACCACGATAAGACCACATGAGGAAGAGTACGTAGCGTCTGACAGGCAAATTTCGAAGATCTTAATGATGGAAAAATTTGAGACAAAGCCCCTCGTGCCGTTCTAGGATGACCCTCTTCTGACAGCCTTTCTATGAAATTTCGGTCATGGAACAAAGCAGCCCTTATAGTGGTCAAGGGTCTACCCTTTTTTAATCTCGATAGTGAAGTGAGGAAAGAATGAAGAAGAAAAAAATGTCGGGCAGAGAAAATGATATTGATATGTCCAATATTCCAGCTCATTTCAATTTGACTCGGTGGTAGCGATTGTTCTATATTTTTATCTAATTTTTGGCCTAAGCTATTGCTTGTATCGAATTTCCGTGCCTCTAGAAAAGGTTTAGAGACATGCTGAACTGGGAAAAATGAATAAGTTGATGGTGAATTTAGTGTTTCAGCTAATGAATGATTAGACGGAGGCTGCATTGAGGGTGGTATCAAATTCGATAATGAACCACTGATTAAGGAGTCCTTTGTTTTTTTATCTCGCTTTGATCTTCGTTTTGACCCAAAAGTTTGATGTGATTCTGAACTGTTAGTGATGTTGATGTTAGATGTGTCATCCAAGGTTGTGAAATCTTTGTCAACTGAAGCTGCCATTGTTACCTTTTTAGCGATGCGATGAATACTGCTTCTACAAGTGACTGACGTTTCCGCTTCACCAGCATAATCCACTGGTGAATAGCGATAAAACCTACAATAAGCATCGATGTTGGTAGGGGTAAAAACATAATCATCTGTCTCTAAGTTATTCAAAGCTGAAGATTGAACTATAGCTGACGCCTTCAGTTCTATCCCTCTATGAATTGTCCTGTCACCTAAATCTGACTCACAATCTTCTCTTTCCAACAGTGGCATAGTCCCTCTACGAAGAAAAAAACCTAAAGATTTCAATTGCAAATGTTTCAATGAACTTGGTCCCCAATCACCACCTCCATCTTCCACAAACTTTCCAACTTCCCTTGATTTGAATGAAAGTGAAGAGCGCACATCAAATTGCTCAAATGTAAGCCCCAATTCTATATAACCTTCTAGTGGCCATTTTGAGAGATCATCTTTAACCTGATAGACTTTCACTTTCTGGGCTTTTGAAAAATTAGATAAGTTTTTCAATTTGTTTTCAGCAGGGCGTGGCATTGAGTTGTGGTTTTTTCCATCATGACATGAGTCTGATTGAAAACAGTGGGACTCTATCCTTCGATCCAATTCATCGCTACTCCAGCTTCTGACTCTTGGAATGTAGTTTTTAAGGTTTGGCTTGCTTCCCCTTCCTATGCTGTTAGATCTACTTAGTTGTTCTCTGCTGTTTATACCCACTTTGACATCCATGTTTCGAATCGTTCCATAAGATGAAACAGTTTTCCTATTATCTATATCAATACATTGTACCAAAGATTTAGAACCCAACCCCAATAAATGATCTCTTTGAAGAGGACATTGATTTTGATTTTGGTAACTTCGCCAATGAGTCTGTGATATGGTATCAGTGTATCCCTTATCATGATGTGGCGGAGCTTTCGTCTGCATGCTCCTTATGAAATCTTTATCATAGTGGCTATACCCGATCACTGAGACTCGGACATGCATTACAGAGAGAGAGAGAGAGTTGAATGTTCTCCATAACAATGACTTCATGGTTGAAGTGAGATACTCCTCAATTTTGGACAAATATTTCTTAGGTGTTTCAGAATGTTTTTCTTTTGAGATTGTGGATGTTTTTTCAGCTTTTGCCCTAACACTACTAGTAGATGCTGCATATGAAGGCGATTGTTCTATTGATGATTGCATAATGGTCTGTTCATCATATAACATACTCTGCTGTAATGATGGAGGAAAAGGGTCAAGACCTGATAGCAATCTCCTTTCAGCAATCTGTATCATGCGCTTTTTTTCTTCACGAAGCTGTTCCTGAAATTTTCCATCTATTATTTGATCACAGCTAAAATTTTGCTCTTCATCGGCTTCTTCAGTGAAATTTTGACGAATAATTTCATATGCAAGCACCAAACGGATTCCCTTTATAGATACGATGGTGCATCCTTTTACATCACTGTTGGCTTCTTCATCGTTCTGCAGTACATTTGATTTTTCTTCCATTTCTGTCATTGCGATGTGGTTGATGCATGATGAATGAGCAAAGATAGATTTAGAAAAATCACCTGTCTCTGAATTGAAATTTCTATGTCAGTATTACTACATAATTCAATATCACAACAAAAACCACGACATCACGATATCACGAATCAATAACTGAGAAATATGGATTGAAATGAATATATCTGGATACAAAAGGAGCCTAAGAATCTTTCAAGAGGCAGATACGAAGAAATCTCAAGCATGCAATTCAGAGTCCCACATTTGGCAGTTAGAATTGGCCAAAATAAAACACCACGATAGACACACCATTATTCTTCTCTCTCGATTTACAATTAGAACTATCTCTGGTTTTAGAAGCGGCAATGTCTGAATCACCTTTTTTCATATGTTTCAGTTGTACCTGCTCCTGGTGTAAAGATGGACCATTATCTTTCGTTTTTGAATACATAGAACCCACCAACAAACTCTTCCAGGGTATAGACACATGAATGGATTCTATTGTCCCTTGTATTAGTTTCCATCTCACTTTGGTCCCATACTTGTTAAAAGCACCAATGTCATCATTTGCGGATTTGTAATTATATGAAGATGAGGGCGAATTTAGAAATTTCTCAAAAGCTTCTGGATTCAATTTAACATTATTCAGGTGTAATATTCCAGACCAAATGCCCAAACTTAATTGAGAACTGCTGGAATTGTTGTTGCCATCACTGCTGCATCCAGCTCTGTCATCACTTCCTGCGCCTTCTAATTGAATGTACGGTGATAACACGGCTGCTACCCATTCCGCAAGTCGTTTTGACGGGTTACAAAAAGATGTCATAACGAATACTATGCTGAAAATGACAGTGAATGTTACTTCTATACAGAGGTCGAATCCGACGTAAGACCGACTTCATTCTCAACAGGGCCCAAAAAATTAGGTAGAGGTTGGATGGGGTACAGTGTACTGTCATAATACCATACCCAAAATATCACTATATTTTGCGTATGTTGATATTGGTATATTTTCGTTAATCATTTCAAATTCATAAGTACTCCTACATACTACTAAGGGGCGGGTCTTAGGGTCGGATTATACATGTCGCCGACACACAAAAACGACAATCCCTAGAATTTTTACTTCGAGATGTGTCGCCGCCATATCGGCGACATGTGTTACAGTTTGACTGAGTTATGGACAATCAAAAACTTCATCACTTCAAAAACAGAGTAGTACTACTATTCGTACAATAAGTTCTAACTCTCGTTCATTCTCTCAATTCTCAAGGTAAGAGACAATGGAAGTTTCAGCTTCTGCGCTGGAATTGGGACCCAAATTCCACATAAATCAACGAGTGCTCTGCATCGATCCCGAGCGATTGTCCGTAGTAGAGACTGGATTAAATTGTGACGATCTTCCTCCACTGTATGACGCCATAATAAAAAGATCTAGTCTCCGAAGTGTTGACCTTACCACACGAGAAGTATTGCCAGAAATCAAACTTACCCTTACTAAAAAGAGGGGACGACTCCATCCGGACTCTCATCTACCACAGAAATATGGTCATAGTTACAATATTGAAAAAGAATGGTGTCATTTGATCCACTTTCAAGGCTGGAATTCTCGTTGGGATCGCTGGTTGACAGAGAAAGATATATTTCAAGATACAGAAGAGAATCGATTGAGACTATCATCAAACACTGGAAAATTTGCAAAGGTAAAAAATATGGAAGCCAAAGAGCAAAAGAAAAAGAATCAGCGTCAGAAAAAGAGCACAAACGAGCATAGTCTTGAAAAACATGCAAATCAAAACTTGCAGAGACTAATCAATGCATGCACATTACCATTCACATTACAAACGATACTGGTAGATGATAAGGAGAAAATAATCAAGAGGATGTATCCTCCACTATCACTAACAAAAGAAGAGAAAATGAAAAAAGGTTTTACCATGTTGCATCGATTGCCCTCGAAAATGAGCATTGTTCAAGTCTTAGCTCGATTTTTAAAAGCTAAAAAACTGGAGGATTTGAGGGATTTTGAAAGGAAACAACAAAAGAAACAATGTGCAATTGGATGTGAGGGTTCTAAAATAATGCAGAATGAGTCATCATCCCAAAATCTCTGTGATGGAATAGAAGTCAATCTTGCTGCCCCAGATCAAATGACTTCAAATGAAAATGAGCCAGTGACACCGAAAGTTGAGCTACAACCAGAGGAGATCTCTCAAGAAAAAATCACTACAAAAATTCTACTCAAGGAGAGAAAAAAAAAGCGTAAAGAATTCGTAGTTTCTATCATCAGTTTAATAGATGCATCTCTTCCCATCTTTTTGTTGTATCATCAAGAGCGCCGGCAATACTTTGAGATTTTATCTCCTAATGCTCTCATCGAGCACAAAGGTGGTTGCTTAGAGAGTAATCAAGAAATATCAGAGGGAGAACAACAGACCAAGCCTCTGAAACGACCATCGCAAATTTATGGAGCTGAGCATCTTCTGAGATTGTTTATAAGGCTGCCATACCTCTTATCCAATTTCCAGTGTTTCTCGGAAAAGGAATGCATTAGTCACAATTCTGATGTCTCAAGAGAGTCTTTGGAGTGCTCTGCACTATCACCCGAGGAACAATCAATTGAACTGGCACAGTTTCTGTCCGAGTTGATTATTTTTTTACAAAAGAATCGAAGAGAGTGCTTCAAAGAAAAATATTATGCTGTTTTTGTCGATGGTTGATAAAGCTGTTTGAAGCTCGGCTTTCTGAAACTATGTTCAGCTATGAGAACTAAAAAAAGTCTTATAAAAGTGCTTTCCTAGAGCGAGGTACATTATTCAAAAATATCGCTTTGTTTTTCTTTGATTCCATATTCGGCACAGATTTAACACGTGTAATAACAATGTCTTCTCATTTGTGACTGCACCATTTAATCCATATTTTATTCATGATCAATTGACGCCAATAGCAAGCATATTCTCCATTGCATCATTTGTTTTCATCATCATCATCAGAAAACACCTTAACTATTTAAAATATGTTGGTCTATCTTCTCCTCTAGCACAACAAAGACATAGATGTAAGATATTAATTGCAGCAGAAACATTTGATCACATATTCTGCGATGACATGATTTGTTGCGACAAATTCGCAGTGACTAGGACTTCTTCCCATCTGTATCTGAGACAAATTTATGAAAAATTGTTACAATAGAGGAGCAGCTTGTTTTAAAATTTATTTTTTCCGAATTCTTTTAAATAGGAGCTGTTCGCATCATTTGTACTATTATTCAACACATACTATTAAGTTCTTCGATTCACTCTATGGTAAAAATTACTGAACTGTGGAGATTTCCATTGGTGGGCTTCTGAATTGCATTCTCCATCATTTTTTGAACTATTTCTAATATATTTGTTTTCACTTTGTAATGAAACTAAAAATAAGGAAGAAAAAGAGAGTGATGTTATTTACAGTCTTGCTATCGAACCTAATGGCACACTTCTTATTGCTTCCAAAGGGCAAAAGGTTCTTATATTCCAGTGCAATGACGGCACGTTGCTTGGCAGTTTAGTGGGTCACACCTCGAACGTATATTCTGTGTCATGGTCGAAAAATGGGTGCAGAATAGCCTCCGGAGGTGCAGATAAAACCACAATTGTATGGGATATTAAATCAGGAAAAGGAGTTCTGAAATTTAGTCACAAGACATCAGTTCAATGCGTGTCCTTTAATCCTGTAACTGACATTTTAGCATCGTGTTCTAATACTGATTTCGGCCTTTGGTCCTCAAGCACTCGAAAAGTCTCAAAATTCAACGTAGAATCAAAGATTTTAAATGCTGCTTGGTCTGGAGATGGAATCCATCTTGCCTTGGCGCATGAATCGGGTAAAATTTCACTCCATGATAGTAATGGTAGCAGTATTACGTGTGTTGGCAATAGCGGCATTCCAGTATGGTGTCTAACATGGTTGCCACATCAAGTCTATTCAAATAGGTTGATGATTGGATCTTGGAAGGAGCATCTTTCGTATTATCACAAAAACGGTAACAAATGTCCACCAGATCAAAAAATCGATTTCCTGCCTTGTTCATTGAGCTATTCAGCCTCAACTCACAATGACTTTGTCATTGTTGCTGGATCAGGAGGATACATAATACAAAGTCCGGATGGAATAGAGCTTGCCAAAAATCTGAAGCAAGGAAGGTGGATCTGGAGTTCATCCATTTCACCAATGGGAGATAAATTCGCTGTCGGAACGGAATCAGGATCAGTAATTATGCACGGTATTGAATTCTCCTTGGTGACGAGCTCATGCGGCAATTTGATTTCGTGGAGAGAAAATACCTCAGAGGTAGTTTTAATCAACCGAAATCTATGCGAGCGGATAGTATTTACCGGTAAAGTTCAGAACTTGGCACTTTCTCATAGTCATTTAGCTGTGGCACTTCCTAATGGAACTGCTTTATGTAAATTGAATGAGGGTCATATGAAGGGGCTATTGACAACCTTTGAAATAAATGAGTCGGTCATTTTGCAAAATGAGAGTCACTCTCTCTATGCATTGCAGAATTATTTTATAGTGTCAAAGGAAAACACTCTTTCCGTTGCTGGTTTCTCTGGTGACGTATCTGAAAGGATTTTTCGATCTCGTGTGAATTGTGTCGCACCAGGTATCAACAATAAAGAGAAATACGAATGCGCTTTAATCGGTCTACAAGATGGTGGAGTTCAAAACTTGGATTTAAGCAACCCATTCCGGGTAGACTTCGAGCTCAATCACTCATGCTCAATTGAAAAAGTGACTACAAGTGTAGACCAGCTAAAATTTGCTGTGCTGGATGCACATGGGGTTCTTTCTGTTTATGATAACAAAAAGGTGCTTTTGTTTACTGAAATGGATGTCGACGGTGTTATCTTTCATTCCACAATCAATAGTTTATTGTGCTACTCTCAAAATGGAGCGTTGATCATCCGTTCCACTTACGGTATTATTCAATCTTTAGCGTGGAGCGGGTATCCAATCGCTTTTAGTGATAACCATGTTTTTTACACTTTCAAGAACACTCTGAATAAATGTGAGGTATCGGAGTCTTTGATTCTTCAGCATTACATTAATCATGACTTACGAGCTTCTAGCCAAATGGTGTCAGAATGTCCTTCCGAAAAATCATGGAATTCTTTATCACGTAAAGCTAAGGACTCTTTGGGCATAAAAACTCCTCAGAAAGATTATCTTACGCAAGCATGCCTTTCACGAGCACTTAAATTTGAGTCCAATAAAAGTCCATCGATAGCTGTATCAGAAATCTATCTAAATGTCATGATTGCCGCACTGCGAAAGGAATACAGACAGGTCGAAAATATTTTTGTTCAAGCTGGCAGCCCAATTCTCTCTGTAGAGATGTACATAAAGCTCGAAAGGTGGGCAGAGGCCAGAGCGCTGGCAAAGAAAACTTGTTGCGCTGAACTGAGGACAATCACCAAGCGGCAAGCAGAGTCAGCTATTGAGAATGGTAATCTAGAGATGGCCAAATCTCTTCTTTTGGACAATTGTGAGTATCTGGAATTGATACAGCTGGTGGGCCGGTGGAAAAGTGGAGAATGGGAAAACGATGTGCTCAATCTCATTCAAGCGTCTCACCATGATAGCGAAGTTGTCACAATAGCAAACTCAATTTTTGTGGCTGCTAAAGTTGACGTGAAACGTATGGCTGAGTTACATTTGATAACTCAAGATTACGACAAACTCTTGCAACTTCATATTGAAAACAGGAACTTCATGGAAGCTAACAAAATTTATGAGCAGTACAAAAGTCTCTTGGATACTAGCGTTATTCTTTCGTATGCGCAACTTCTTGTTATGCAAGGATGCTTCCAGAAAGCATTCGACGTTTACCTGCAAATAGGGCGATATAATTTAGGAAAGAGACTTATGTGCGAGATTTCTGATTGTGCGGCAATGATGAATTCGTTTCCAGACGCATCTCATAAGTTATGGATCTTATTAAAAGCACTAAAGGAAGCCGAATTCGTAAGTGAAAGTAAACGATGTATCTCTGCTCAACGTTGCCATCATCTTATTCAATTTTTCATTTTGTTTGCAACACCTAGAATCGAAAGTTTGATATCGATGATGGGGATGATGGACATCCATCTTTCATTGAAGATATCGCCTCTCTCACAAAGAAGTCGAAGTGGTACTACTTGTATCATTACATCTATCTCAGTTGTACCGAGCAATTCATCAACGTTCATCCTGAAACCCTTCTCATTGCAGCAGCTCTACTTTACAACGGTCTCTTCCCATCAGAGGTGCCCAAGTGTGTATCCATGCCTAACATTCTGTACATACTTGCTAAACAAGCATCTTCTTTAGATGCCCATCATACTGCGATGATAGCCTTTGAGGAATTGAGAGACCAAGACATGCTTACATCAAAAGCGACGTCACAAATAAGTACGGAGTTGTTGGAAATTTACGTCAGTGCACAAATGACTCTAACACATAGTCGTATTACTCGTCGTTGATGCTTGTTATTGACTAACTATATTTTGTTGTCAACTTTGTGAAAATTTACATCACGCACACACACCAAGACTATGATACAGTCTAAGCCTCCTCTTGACAACCCTGACTTACTCCCAGTCTGTTACAAATGTGCCTCAGAGAACACTTTGCTACGAAAAGCATCAAAAACACACACAAACTCAACTGAGTATGAGGAAGAGGATGCCTGTGTTCATTGCGGACACCCCTTTTTCAGATGTTTTCTCAACTTTGATGTATTACCTCTGGTGGAGTTTGTTCCGGCTGAGGAAATTTTGGATGAAGAGGCAGTAAGTCTTCTTCTCCACGAAGAAGAACATATTATGATACAAGATATGATGATGATTGGACGATCAAAAACAACAGAACAGTCTACTTCTTTCATTTCCTGTAGAATGTTTGAAGAGTGCATACATCAATCATTGAGAGATCAAAATAATAATAGCAATGGCGAACGGAACAGAGGCGAGAATATAGTTATGGCAAATACGTCCAAGGATGTAGTTGTTGAGCGTGATGCTCTCTCCAAACTGTGTCGATGTGAGATATTTGTAAGGAAAAAGCTACCAGGAATATCGCAAACAAAATGTTCTACAACTGATAAAACCACACCTGTTTCAACAGCAATAACGACATTTAATCAATTCAACCAGCAAAAGCAAATACGAGGAGGAAAAAGTTATGGTAGTCATCCACAGAAAAATAGGAATGGCAGCAGCAGTAGAAAATACCGATTCTTCAAGAACTGTCTTCCTGAAGTAGGGATTGCCATGTGTCCTGATTGTCAGCATTTCTTCCACGAGCAAGACTTCGAGCTTGCTGTTCTGAGAGAGGGGGGTTGTCCTTTTTGTCGTTGTCCCCGAAGTGTCGTTATTGCCGCAGGCTATGGCCACATTTAGGTTACAATAGGTAACATGAAATTGATGAAAAATGGTGCATAAATAAAAACTATGTACAATGTATGGTTTCGTGAGAGATGAATCTCTCTATTGCGCCCTTTTTTATTCTTTTAACATGCCAAACTCATGTCCCTTGCATAACCAGACCAATCCTTTCAAGCTTTTATTCAAAGGCATTCACAACACCTAATGAGACAGTACTGTATTTACATTTTCTATTTATATTCTATTCTGTTTTTCAAAGAGTACTGTCTCCTTCAAACAATGTTATGTCGCACGACTGTATGCATTTTGTTTCATCTCTTCCACGGCATGTTCCCTCGAGAACAACTGATTATGGGCACTATCAGCATCGCCACTTATAAATTCTCCACTGTTTTGATATCGACGCCTACACTGGTCCCAACGAGCTTGACGCTCCTTCTCTATTTCTTTTCTCTTGGCAGCAAGTAGGTTTTCATCTGGACCAAGACTTGATGGTGGAAGAGAGATTTGTTGAGAAGTACAAGTAGTTGTACTAATAAGACCATAACCTTCTTTCTTTCGTAAAGTAGTTGAAGGGGTTAATACCGTTGTTGATGATGTCGCAGATGTTGCTGTGTCAACTTGAGGAGCAGAACTGTTTCTCTCTCTCATTGATTTTGTATTTGTGACGTATGAATTTCTGTGAAAGTAATCCACTGTACTCTGTTGCTCGCCTTCATCGTTGACAAAATGATGTTTTTCATTGTGATCATGATGACGATGATGATGAAAATTCCTTCTCTCTCTCTCTCGACTGCTCCTTTCCAAGTCTCGTTTTCTTGAATCACGGCGATTATGTGTTCGATAATGGTGACCGCGCTTTTCACCATGACCACGATGATGATAACTAGAACTATCCAGACTAGCGGTACCAGTACTACTGCTACTGTTGGTATGATGACGATGACGATCATGATGACGATGATGTTTTTTATGCTTCTCCACCTCATGTCTAGAAGACCGACGAGACGTCTTCATCTTTTTCTTTTTTCTTCGACTTTGACTGCTACTTCTGTCGTCATATCTCTCATCATCATTTCCATCAGACGTTCTTTTGCTCGATGACGGTAGCAATGTCGAGTATGATGACAATCCCGCTCGTTCCATGAGTCTCCGTCTCTTTTCCTCTTCACGCCTCTGCTGCAGCTGTCTCTGATACACAGCATACATGGGATCCTCTGGACACATTGGGACATCTACGATTGCTCTACTACTGCCAGCACCATCTAGAGACCTATTGCTTACATCGTGGTTGTGGTTGGGGAGGATCTTATCCCAGACGCCACCTTGCTGGGGATGGGCCACTGTGGCAAAGTCTCCCGCTGTCGCTGATGTAGAAGAAGAAAACTCCTTGCCCAATAAATAGGCCTCATTTTCATCGTCGTCATTGTTTACTTTTCTGTCATTATTTAGTAGTAGCCAGTTGTTTGTTCCACCTGCCTCTTCGCTTGCGGTTGTCATAGAGGTAGGTCCGTGTGATGACTAAAGTGGTCAATATCAATTCTCAAAGTTGTCTACAATGCATTGACATCATGAGCAGCCCGATGTGCCGTTATGGTCAATATAGTATACGCATACGTCAACATGTACTGTACACATGGCTACCTGTTCCTTCTCCACGTGCGCCTTAGGTATCTCCTCGGCC
>JALLAW010000009.1:0-27625 GCA_036939535.1 Cyclotella kingstonii | reverse complement strand
CACTGGGCATATCAGTCTCAATTGTTCCTGGCAGTTTGGGATGAAGATTATGGTGCTTTTCGAGGTAATACACATCTTGCTTGCCACTGCAATGAATGTGTACGTTGCTGACAAGCTGAATTTAGTCAGTGCAGCCTTGTTATCAGCATTCCATGCTTTCCACATTGAACCCAATTTTTGCCTGGAATGATTGATGATCACTGTCATGTCTAGCTCCAGTGAAGCAACAGCATCATCTTTGTGGAAAAAGGGTGTCACAGCTAATATTCTATTCTTGAAATGCCTGATACACTTTCTTCCAAAAGTAATAATCTCCAGACTTACAGGAATCCAATGATATGGTTAGCTGCATCCCCAAGTCTGGCAAGCTTGGTGGAGAACCTGTCTGAAAACATAGTATTAACAGATGGAACAAGCACTAGGTTACTTTCCTTGTGCAATGACAGTAGAATTAACCTCCTGAGAAAGGATGATGTACTTCTTGAGGTTATTGAAACTGTCCTTAAGTTTTGTCAGCATGACATCTTTGGATTTGTTCTTGACTCCTTTAAGCTTCAGGAGGCTGCAGATTGTAGATGTTTTGACAGGATTGTTGATGTTCCAAAGCTATTAATGAAGAGCTGCTCATTAATGATCTTGACATTGGACCATTCAACATCACTGAGTGGTGATTACTCTGCCTCTTCCTTGATTTCAAAGGTAGATATAGCAGCTGTCTGGTAGAATGATTAGAGATGAACTGAGGTCTTCTGCCATGGTTGAATAAAATAATACAAAAACTATTAAATGTTTATTTAATGTTATGTAAGAGACATTACTAGTTAACATTGCCAGAACAAGCAGAGAAAACTCTGGCACATTGTAAGAAAGTTTCCATATGATTTTTGGATATTTTTGGGCTGAACTCAGTTTTACCATATCCTCAAAATGTTGGATCCTTCCTACCTCTCTAAGTAGGATGAGGCTCCGACTTCAGAGTAGAGTTCCTACTTTTCAGTGAGATCCGACCAAAAATACCCCTGTTTAGAATGGCCCTAAACCAAACTTTTTGCATATTGTATGATGTACACACCCAATGTGTAAACATATGCGTCTCTCACAAAATCTCCATACCCTTGTAGCATTTGTAGGACTTACTACTTCTATTCAATCGTGCAAATTCTTGTGGCTCTCGTACCTTTGTTAGGAATTCCTCTCTTATATTATGAATTTCAGGTGAATGATGCTTCATGAAGTAATCTGCTAACTTTAACTTATCCGTCCGCCAGTAAGAATGAAATTGCTTCTGTGCCATTCACCTATCTCGGAGCAAGTGAAAGCGCATATCCATCGATTTTGCCCGCTTTGGCTGGACCTTGCTATTTACAACCCCTCTTCTGTCGAATTGTCGGTTTGAATAGGTGTTGAGAGCTGTTTGTACCCCATGTCTGTGAGTAATTGTCTGTGATACAGAGCTTCTTTCCCCCTTATGTAGAGAATACGCTTTGCTGTGCACAATCAGCAGCACTCGCAGTGATCGCACGCTCCTACCTTGCGATCGCTTAGTAGTAAAGACAGTAGATGAATTGGTAGTGCGCACGCTGCTCGCATGCTTGCACTTTGCGCTCGTTTTGTAATAACTAAAGAGTTTCATACTGTGCTTCTACAAGTAGTTTCATGGAAATACTACTTCCAATAATCTAAAACTAGTATTTTCCGCGTTCATATTTATACGATACTTAACAAATTTGAAATTTTGAGTTTTTATCATTTCCTATAGGAGATCTAGAGAGAACCTTGGTACGGCCTGGACACACACAGACAGTTACTACGATTATGTTATTAGAATACGTTTGTGCTAAGCAAAGTCGGCAGTGCTCTCGGTGCACGCATGCTCCTGACTAGTGCCTGCTTAGTAGTAAAGTCATGTTTCATGATGGATCGATTAATCGACTATGCTCACGGTACTCACATGCCTGCACTTTGTGCTCCTTCTTAACAATAGCAGTGCTTCATGCTGAGTTTGTACAGGCACTTGCATGGAAATAGTATTGGATGATTCACCATGAAAAACAAAATATTTTATGCCTTGACTATATTGATAAATATTCATTCACCTACATGTAAAGAACAAATGCGACAGTAGTAAATAATGCGTTAATTTAAGATTCTCTAGTCATTTTTATCACCAATGTTTATTTCAAAACAATTCATAGTTACGGTAGTTAAGAGAAGATGAAATTGGCTATCACTATGCTTATCTCTCAAACAAGTATCCTTTTTAAGTCATCTTCACATTTTTTTCATTTTTCTTCCTCTAATAAATGATGATCCTCCTAGCATTCTACCTCTCGTACCTTACGACTGCTGCTCTGTAATAATTATTAGCTTCCGATTGACGAAGCTAAGGTGAAGCACCTTATCAAGTGAATCAACTAAGGTGTTAATTTACAAGTCATTGATCAGTCAGAAATTTCACACATTCTCTTCTTTGATGACCTGAATGTAATAAATGAAGTATTGAAATTCTCAATAATAATTTGCGATAGATCAGTGGGAGCTCATTGGCAATGGCAGCATTCTTATAAGAGGTATAATTTATGTCAAAGGGAAGGTAATAAGCATTATGGGTTTTCTACTGATGTCATAAGCATTTTTCTCCTGGTATCTCCTTGGCTCTCTTCGTATCCTAATGCTGCTTGCTTGAGCCTGATTCGTTAAAAAGGTAATCGAACTTGAGATTGATGGTCTTACTGTATAAAACGGTATACATTGGTATCTGCTTAAAACTTCAATCAAGAGTGCTGAATGACAATATATCATCAATTTGTTCCAGCATATGATGTATTACAGTATCTGTGAATCTAGTCCTAGACTAATGACAGAGTTAAGGATCTTTGGAAGAAGTGATGAAAGAGGGGAGGAATTGGTGACTCGTGACTCAAGAAGTTGTATAATACTACTACTACTACTACTGCTACTACTACTACTACTACTACTACTACAAATAATAATAATGATAATAAAAATAATGATAAAAATGATGGTAATAATAATAATAATAATAAAATAATAATAATAATAATAAAAAATTATAACCTAATAAATATTCACAAAGCAAAGGACAAACAATGTGATAGACGGAGTCTTTTTAATTGCCGCAGAACGCAGCGATCATGTGCAGGGCGGGAGTTTCAACAAAATCCAAACCTTCATCTTGAGCTGGCAACCAACAAGAAATGGCGTGTTGGGACAACAAAAATAAAACACAGAACACGATAGGACGAATACACACGGCGAATTTGTACATACAAGTCACGGAACGACGTTGAATAATGCATACACCAGTACTCCCTCCTCTATTTTAGCACGTTGAGATCCGAAGCGGTAGAAAAACAACTTTTGTGCAGGGCTGTAGCAAATATTTTTATGGCGGGAGCTCTGAGACCGACAGAGTTTCTTCTACCTGCTGCTCCTTATCAACATCATTGATTTCCATCTCTGAGTTTCTGTTGTGGCTCATCATAACAGTGGGAACCACTGAGACGTTTGCTGACTTCTCTCGTGGCCATATTGAAAGAGTCGATCAGGGCCACACTCGTGTGAGAGGCCGGAGCGGAGTTCCCGAAAAGTAGTTCTACTGGTAGCTGGAAATCTGTGGGAGCACTGGCCATGAAGGTAAAAAGGTATTGTTGGCAGCTCCTCCCTGAAAGAATCGCTACTGGTCGGATGAGCATTTTAACCATATCCAAATCCGGATCATCGGGACAAAGAAGATGAGCGAGGTTGAAAAGGTTCAGGGCAACGAGGATGGATAGGTGCCTCTCAACAACAGGTCTGTCGGTAGAAGCCTTATCAAAATCCGTGTGTTGGCGAAACGTGCAAACATTGGGAGTAGACTAATGGGCGCCAACTATGATAAAGGCCAATTTAGAATAGGTTAGTTAGACGAGAAAAAGTATGAGTGCAAGGGCCTCTTTCACACAGAATTGGAGCTCATATAGTAGATTAGACGACTTGAGATCGTCATATAGCGCCCGCAGATACTTCCTGGTGCCATTACACCCTGTGAGACTAAGGCAATATGAGTTTGGCACAACCAGGAGCCTTCCCTTGCCTTCTTTGATCGTACTTTCAGTAAAGAAATAACGGGTTCTCTTGAACTCATTTTTTGGCGGGAAGTCGGGTTCAGAGAACTCTTTGATGGGGCAGTCATGAGCGTTGTAGGCTAGAGTGTGATCATTTTCGCCGTCCTGCATGAAGACCGCTCTAGAGCCGCCATACTTGATCAGGAAATCTTAGTGGCAATCGATTTATATTTCAGAAACGAAACCCAAGCTGGTAGGCCAGACGGACCTCTCAAGATCAATGAGGTCTCTAGGCAGGTCGAAGGCATCGATCTTCTTCCCAAATTTGTACCCCACTGAATGTTACAACAGCGGTAAAATCCCAAGTATGTCATAAAAATTTCTTGCCTGTTATAAATATTGCTCTTGTCTGTAATAAATCTTGGAAGAATTCATTGACGGTTGATAGGCATGGTTGCAGTAGAGTCTTTTCTTGATCCTGCCTCTTCTTCGGGGGTTAGAGGACGCAAGTAGCAGAAATTAGTATTCTCAATGTGGCAAAGATTGATAACATCCTGGGGAGCACAGTCATCCGAGATTGAGCCTCCAAGATCGTTCTTGTCTTCCCAGTCGTCTGTCCATACAGTTTCATCGGACCTTTTAGGACATATCTGGTGTACAAGTCGTTTTGTTCGCTGAGCCACTGACATATAAGACGATCCGAGGAGAGAAAAAGAAAATGGGCGGGCGGCCACATACTTCAGGCAAGGCGTAAGAACTCAAATCTTGGCTGGGAGGATGCAGGACTTGGGCGTGATAGTTTGATTTTAGGTTCCGAACTTCAGTGGCTGGAGGGGCCCGGCCAGCCATCCACACATCCCAAGGACCAACGTGACTCTTCTCCAAATAATCTTCGGCCTCCGTCCTTCCTTTTAGTTTACTGACCTTTTCCAGCTCTGCATCAAAAAGTTATTCCTGCCTTTAGGTAATTACCGATCTCCAGGCATTACCCAGCCTAAAGATTTCTCTTAGCCACCAATCTCACTTGACATCCAAGTAGTCACCATCCACTTGCCAATTCTTGCCTCAGGACGTCCCGCATTGAATGGAGTGAAAAATCTGCGCTTAGATGGGAAACCTTGGCTAAAAGACGGGAGGTCGTACTAATGTTTTTCCGCGCCAGAAGTAGCTGAAAGCGGACCGGATAAAAGTTCCATGTCCATTCTCAGACCTAAATACACTTCTCTAGAAGTAGATCCGACTGGTGGCATCTCAGCCACTAGGGCACTCCTCTTCCCAGCCGTTCTCTGCCTTAGAGTAATATCCGGCTCCGATTCTTTTCAGAATCCTCCGAATCCTGACTGTAAGTAGACTCAGTGCAGACTTCCGGTACTGGACTCGAAGACTTGTTTAGCCATCCGAACTTCCCGGCCTCCGAATCTGTTCCAGTATCCGTCTCAGTTTATTTATAATCCGGGTCTTCACTAGCTGACAAGTTCTTCCAGCCACACTGGCCACAGAGCCGTCTAGGCCATCTAATCATCGATTTTGCCTCCAAAATTTGTATAGATCACTAGAGCACCAATCCCACCTAAGAACGTGTCTAAAGCCGGGAAACTTTCTCTTCTTCTGGAGGAAAACCCTCGTCATTTCCTACCTTTGAGTGATTTCCTGTCTTTGAGGCATTTTCTTCGTCTGAGTCATTTTCGGCCTGCGTCAAGATCAGGGCTTTCTACAAAAGATTAAGTCTCCAAGACTTTCAGCATTTAAGTCGATTATGGCTTTTGGACGTTACAGGTGTCCAGGGGTTTCATACTACAGATAATCTCCGGCCTCTGGGTCACCTCGGCCAGAAAATAATGTCTTGTTTCCAAGTCGCACTGGGTTCCAGATCTTCTCTGGCTCTCGCGTATGTTTGTCCTCCAAGTCGTCTCCGCTTCCAGTACACTTTTGCTCTTATTTCATTTTTGCCTTAGTTCTTTTTCGGGCACCGAACCCGTTTGGTCTCCAAAGATGCTTCTCTCTCCAGGTCTTCCCAAAGGTCATTACCTGCCTCCAGCCTTTAAGGCCGCCTGCTATTTACCAGCCTTCAGGTCTCCTCCTGCACCGAGTCTCTTTCCATTTCCTGATCAATTCCGGAATCCAAACCGTTTTCAGACTCAAATATTTTTTTGTTTGTATCCTATCCTAGAGAAGTATTCCACCTCCGAGTCTTCTAACGATCAAATCTTTTCTTTCTTTTGAGTCATATCCAGCCTCCAAGTCTTCCCCAACCTCTGAGTCTTTCTCGACCTCCAAGTCTTTATAGGAATAGCATTCTTCATCTTTCAGATCTTTTCTTTCATTTAGTCGTACACTGCGTCCAAGTCTTTTTTGGTCTACCAATATTTCTGGCACACGAGTCGTAGCAGCTTAGATGCTGGGTCAGAGGAACTGTGTAATACTGGGAAGGCAGGTCGCAGTGGGATTAATCTCTCTGATGAGCTGCTGATGAAGGCGATCTAAATGCTGCATTTCTTCTGATCTGTTAGACTATTGTCTTACTGGCGAGGGAGCATTGCTAGCTTTCATGGCGCCGTTCATGGCAGCCTACCAGAATTTTTTATGTTCTAGATAGGACGAGCCAAGAGTACTAAAATTAATCTCAAGAAGAAATCTGCACTCCTCCGGGATGGAGGTAGTGTCCAGGTCGACTGTAGCTTTGATCTGTTGCTCCACATTTCTGTTCGATTGAAGGGGCCTCGCGCTGTAAAGCTTGTCATGTGCACTCAGACTGTGGAGAAGCTATTGGGACTGAGAGAGTTGAAGGAGTTAAGTGATGAGTTGCGAGGTCCAAACCACGGGACAGATTGATCGTAACAGAACCACAGATGGGTTTTTTTGGATTGAAAGAAAGGATTTGCTGATCTTCCCTTCTATGAAATTCCTCCAACCTTTTTCTTCCTATTCTGAGGCCAGTTGCTCGATCCTAGACGGCATTGGGCATAAGTCGCAGAACTTCATTGTTGGAAGAGTAGATATTTTGATGTGAGGCTGGACAGTTCCAGGTCCGTCCGATTGTACTTCAGCAGCCAGCATTCTAAGTTGTTCACATCATCGATAAAAAGTTTAGTGCCGAACATACGCAGAGGTGACCGGCCGTCTCAAAGCATCCAGAGCTGGGGCGGGCCGAGGAGATTTCTCCTGTACTATACCGTGAAAGTTGGGAACCAATGCCGCAGAATCCAGAAGCCTGTTTCGATAACCATTATTGAAAGGTAGACGAGGCTTTCATGGAGGGAAGGCCAGTCGACCAAGTCGAAACTATCATAGGACCATTTATCTCTTTTCTCATTACATAAAGATTCCCTAAAAGAGAAATGGTCAGCAGCAAACCTGATCTCCTCCGAGGGTCCAGATGTAAAGTTTGACTGAGAATAAGCCAAGCAACTTCCAATGGAAGAGTGTGCATGTTTTGGCTGGTCGGTTTGTTTCAAAGAACCCTTGGTTAGTTCATCACAGACGCAATTCAATCTTTCAGGAAATGATGGAGCCTCTCAATGAAGAGCTAGGTCCATGTGACCAGCGACATGTTGATAACGTATGTTGCCGGACAGACGTGATTTCACATTTCTCAGAAATCTTGAATGTCGGCACACTTTGAATCGAGATGATACGGGGGCCCAATCCAAGTGTAAGGAGCACCGCGCTTTTGTTGTCGCACCATATCTCTGCTCCCCACTTTTAATGTTGTAAAAATCGGAATAGGCAAGAAGGAGGACATGCAGTCCAAGGATCCCTAGGAATTCATCGCGATAAGAAACAGCGGAAGAGTGCTATTTTTGGAACCAACAGAACATGTGAACGCGTGTTTCTTGACAGTAAATCATCCAACCAGTCCCAGTTCGGTTGCTATCTCCCGATAGACAAAAGGAACCACCAGTGACTCCTAAGAGAGAGCCATTAGCAAGAGCTGCACCGAGTCTTTGTCACAGGTACTCATCCTAGAGAAAAGAGTGAGTTTGTGACCACATCCACTCCCCTCCAAGCTCGGAGATGAAATCGAGAAAGGATCTAGATGTCAAGAACGTGGGGGGATCCTTAACCAAGGAGTGCAGTTTCGCCGAAGAGCCTAAGTCTAACACCGAGGCCTAGAGAAAGTGATTCTCATACGTAATGGAGAATATTTGACTGTCACGAGAGAACAAGTGTTGACAACGTTGGAGTGTAGAGGGAATAAGTTGCTTCAGAGTTTCGTCTTCTTTGTGAAACAGCAAACCTTCAAAGTAGCGCTACTCCAATATTCTATGAGATGGATGAACCCAGGGACCCAGGAGATGAAACAGACGACCTCTGGGGCAGTCCATTGAGCCGAGAAAGCTGGCCCAAGAAATCCAGTCTGCTGACGTGGGCTACTCTGGAGGCAAATCTAGGTCCATAGGCCTCTGATTGGTGCCCCAGCAATTTCCTCCAGACAGTTTCCATCTGCAGTGACTATATTTGATAAGAACATGGTCTTTTTTTACACCCTACATCGATTAATGCTCCTCAGGGTCTCAGTAGATAGGTCGAATTTAAAAGCGAGGCCCATGAGTAATCTGTCGCCTATTCTGGGCAGAAAAATCTGGTCTGATTGAATCTTTGAAGTAATGTCGAAGGCTTGTTGACTTTGTCACAATGGCGAAACCCAGGTGGTGGGAGCGAGGGGGCCCATTTCTGAAAACTGAGAGAGAAAGGATTTCCCGTGTGCCATATCTAAAATTTCAGAGCTTAGATGGAGGCAGAGATTTTTTACCGATTATACTCCATGAGCAGTAGTGCTGGAGGAATAGGTTAATGCGTTTGATGAGCTGTTCAACTGGAAAGTTGATGAGACCGAAGCCTTCAATAGAGAGATTCGACGGAGCTGTTTGGGAACATTTCTGCAAATACCTAGCGTGGGAAGGAGCGATAGTCATGCAAGTCTAGAACTTTCCAGTCCTCATGGAAGGGGTTACTTAAAATGCCAATACCATAGCGAAGTTCTGCGCGAGTTGATATTCATAGGCTTACCAAGCGCAGTGAAGGAAGCGCGCCAGATTTGATCTTGGGGGGGGGGGCAAGAGGTTGACTTATCCTGAAGAAACTAAAAGTGCGCTCTGAAAGCGTTATCCGGTGCATCGAAGACACCTAGAATTTACTTACTCTGATCCAGAGGAAGGCGTTCAACCGTTCTGTGACTACCATCTGGTGTCGCAAGATCATCCGTTGACTTGAAGGACCAAAGACCCTCTGAACAGACATAGTCGATGCTATACTAGACATAGCTCTTCCATTTGAAGGCTCCATATGTGGACTGAAGCAAGTCATGCCACAGAGAAACATCCCGTTGAGTGTGTGGAAGCAGATCCTTGAGAGATTGACAGTCTCTGGTGGAAGAGAGTAGACCAGTCTTATCTGCATACATGGCTCCGGTCAAGCATAGTTGAATCTTGCAAATAGAAGAATTGTAACTGGTCCCCTAAGCCAACTTGCTTTTGTAAGTTCATAAGGACTTCACTCAACTGAAGCCAGGACGCAGGAGGGTGGCCTACTTCCTTGTCTCAAACCCATGAAGTATTTATCCTCGGTGCCGGTTAGGCAGGACGACGAACCCCATATCCGGTACGCTGATAGAATTTCATGTTTTGAAGGTCATGCAGGGCTGCTTCAATCGGCTTGTTGTTGCCTTCAAAGAGAACCGACCAGGTGAGGGACATAGGGACGTGGTTGACATTATGGTAGCAGTTTGCACTATTGGTTGCTTGAGTTGACAGGAGAAGTCAATCAATAAGGTATTCAACCTAGCATCATCCGCTGTGTCACCGAACTTTCCACAGAGTTCATCTGAGATAAGATTAGCCTGTTCCATCGATTTCAGCGCTAGACCCCCAAGGAAGAAATGGTTGAAAAATTGAAGTCAGCTTCGTACAGTTGGATAGCGTGAAGTTTCTTTACTAGGACAACTCAAACAATTTTTCCAACATAACTTGGAGACCAGCACCCCAGCTTTCCAGAGAGATCCCAGTGAATGAAGTAATGTTTAGCTGACGTTCCATCACGCTTTATAGAGTCCAAAGTGGATACCGGAGCAGGAAGAGGACTTGAATTCTTTAGCATTGTACCAACAGGCAACAATTACAAATTGGCTGACTCTAAGATCCAAATCCGATTTCAGGCCGATAATCTTACCGATCCTGCCTAATTCGCGAAGGACTAGTTTGGTGGCCTCATCTAGGTCAGCTGGTGGAGAGTAATCGCTCCAGATAAATTCTCTTGCAACCTTTTCATCCTTGAGAAGTCTAAGTCTCTGGCTGACTGAGAATTTCATGATGAGTGCATCATGTGCTAAGGTGAATTTACCTCCAACCTCGTTTTGAATTGCCTCCTCTATAGCCACCTGAGTGGAATGAGTCGTTTCGACTCAATCTCTAATTGTAATGACTCTAGTCACGCTGCCTCCCGCAAAGGGGTTTGGTGGCTCCTTTAATCGCCCTCCACGTGTCTCTAGTAGCCACGGAGAGACATTTCTCTTTAATTACATTGGCATTAGACGAATCAGCTGAATTTAGGGCAACTTGTAGACAGGACTGTAGATGTGATTTACGTAGACATTTCACCAGGGGAGAAAGTTGCCTCTTCTTTTCTCTACAGTAGTATATCTCCTCTAGAAGCTCCTCGACTGAACAACTTCCAGGATCTACGATAGAACACATGCAGGTGAAGCTTAAGGGAGTTCCACCTGCTCGCGACTCTCCCCGATATAAATGTAATTGTTGTTGTTACACATGGAACCTATCATACCATAGCTTAACCTCTGGATATAAGGGTAGAGAAGGAGTGAGAATTTACGTCAAGTTCTCTCGGCATGAGCTCTGATCTCAGTGATTTGTCTGTGGATCATCAGGAGGCTTCGTCTAAACACTGAGTCTAAGGAATAGAGTTTGATGTCACGGTACTCTAGGGGTTGTAGGCGCTGGAGGATAGGATGAATATCAAATTGGAGTTCGATCTCTTTTAGATAGTTATCTACTGATCTCTGGTTCGCCAACACCAGTCTTTGCTCGACCGGTTTGTAAATCCTGTCGGTGGGTTGACGAAACAAAGAAGACTACGAGATATCAAAGACAAAGATTCTGTGGTCACCCGGAGAATCCGAACAAGGAAGAATTTTAAGATCGATCACCTCAAGGTCGCGAGATTTGAAGCACCCATCAATAGGGATCGATCCAATGATGTCAGGATATTCGACTCATGCTCGGTGAGAGAATTCTTCAACGTCTGGGACCGCCCTTTCAAAATTGCAACGACAGGAACCTGTGGCAATTGAGTCGTTGCAATCCATCAAAAGAATAAATTTTCTCTCTTTGCAGACCACTCTTTACGTTGTGAAAAAAATCGTGGTCGAAAGTTCCTGTGGGGAAAGAACCTTTGTGGGTTAGATATGGAACGAACCTGATGAGAAAGGATATCTCTCAGGTGTTGTTGGTAAATGGTTTTCAAGCCGTTAGAAATAGATGAATCATTACGGTATGCTACAACCACGCGAGAGACTTTCGCCAGATAAATGTATATTTCCTGGACAGCCATCGGCTGAGCTTTCTGAAGTCCACCTCCCATCCTTTGGAGTATTGTGAAGCATCACCCCTAGTTATTCCCCCCACCCCCCGGGTTGGTGAAATGAGATGCACTACGAAGGGTGGCTATTGAAAGAAGTAACAACATGCACCTCTCCTTGCTGAAACCAACTAGAAAGGGGGTCTCTTCGAGATCAAATTGCGGTTCAGTTCTTGGACGTGTGTGAACTTGACATCAAGCCTAGACATGAGATTATCTACTAACTTTGATTTAATATTCTTAGTCTCGTAAGACAAACAGCCCACTAGTTGACACATCATAAACCGGAAATCGCCCGACGGTATCTCATCTGTTACATACCCAAACTAGTCAGTATTCGACCTTTTTAGATTGTCCACCCTTCTCCAGAACTCCTCACTCGGAGCGACAGCTGCCTACCCTGAACCAGAGTTCTTTTCTTGCAGCGACGACCACGAATCTCATCGTATAAAGTGTCTCTAGTCAGCAGTCTTTGTGTTTCTAATCCTTTTTTAAATTGTGCCGCCCTAGAGGCCCTTTGGCCACGGGCGCACCGATAACTCATATTGTCTGCCCCCAATACGCGGTTCCTAGTTGCAGAGCGCCTATTAGAAATCGGAGCAATCAGACAGCTTCTGGAGATTCCTTCTTCTGTCTATAATGCGGAAAGTAGTTCCGAAGAGAGGTTGTGCTCATCTGGGATTTTTCTCTGAACTGCCTCAATGATAACCTCCAGGAATTAAATCCTCTCCAGCAAAAGGGTTACATCCCCTCTGAGCTGGAAGGACGAAGGTTAGGTGCGGATCCTGTTCAACATTTTTGGCCTCTTTGAAGTGGGATGATGAGAATCTATGTCGTCTGAGTCAACAGTCATATCAATGACATCTAGCTAACCTAAAGTGAAGACGGACAGAATCTCTATTGACCTCAGAGGTCACCCAGGCACGTATTTCTGATGGTGAAGATAGGTTAGAGAACTTGCTGACTCATATCCTGACATAGAAGCGCCAAAGCGATACTGAGAACAAGATTGAAGGTCGACAGGTTTATCCTCAAAGATGTGACTGTAGTCGCTGTCTGAAGATTTTTTCCATTTTGGTGCTGCTGGAGGTGAAAACATAAATCCAAGAGAGCAGACGGACCTGGACGCGACTTTGAGGCGAGATTTTCCAGCTCTCTTCGTGGGGCCATTTTTCCGAAATATAAACTTCCTCTTCGTTGGCCTTCGGTAACTTGGAAAGACTGCTAGTCGGTTTAAGGAGAGCCTTCACAGCACCGAAATCAAAGACCTTGCTGCTTCTCATAGTCAAAAGAGAGGATTCACTGGACGTCAGTTAGGCATTCCCTTTGCTACTCCTCTTCGCACACTTGATGAGCTGAAGTTGTTTGTGGTTAAAGTTCGCACTGACCAGTTTCACAGCGTCCTCCTGATGGAGCCAAGACTCCTCATCTATTGACAGATGTTTGCCCCAAAGCATGTCATGAACTGGAAGAGATATTTGGTAAAACCATCTCCACCTTTCGAAAAGTAGCCCAAGAACCCTCCAGAGTCACATTCCGACAAACAGAGCCAGAGAGGGAGTTATTGACGCTCATTTTCCAGGAAAATTTTCTCACTGAGAGAGTCGTGAATTTCTTCCTTTTGAGGTCTTAAGGATCATCATAGAGCCGAATAATCATCTCCCGGTCTGGTGCCATAAGCCCGTCAATGCAAATCGGTTATGCCGAGAGCTGATAGGCTTCATGAAGTCCGACCACTTCCATATTAAAGGCTCTGGCCTCTCCTGAGGTTCCAGTAGTAGAAGCAGAAACGATCTGTGTAAAGTCACCCCATCAAGACCTCCAGAGCTCCCTCATCTGTGCCTCCTGAAGGAGAAATTGCAGCCTTCTCAGGTCTCCGAGGTACGTCTGGAGGATGAAGGCTCCATCATGGCGAAACCCATTCCCAAAAAGTGTGGAGGGAGGAAAGCCTCTGTAAGCGGCAAAGTTGAGCTCCATTGAGGACTCGAACTCGTATCCAAATGTTGCCAATAGTTCTGACTCCAGCCTCTTCAGAACTCTTTTGATGTTCTCTTCCACTATGTGTAGACTGACTATGTTGGGAACCCTAAGAAACAAAGGAGTCTGGTCTGTATGAAAGGCTTGGCGGGGTTTAATCTTGAGACTAACATTGCGCTAAATTAGTTTCATGTCAAACAGGAGGATCATTTCTCGCAAGGGGTTCCTGGAGCCCAAGATGCAGGAGCCACAGATAAACTTGTAGTCCTGAGAGACTTCCCTGTAGGGGTTGGCGGTGTAAAAATTGAAGTATTTGCCACGGCTCACATGTGAGGTTGGAATTTCAGAAGCTCTGGTGACAGAGGCCATATCTGGGGCTACCTGAAGGAAACTTGTTGCGCTGTCGCTCTCTTTTTTAGTCTCAATGAATGTGAGTGCCTCCGACATGGCCTCATCAAACCTCCTCCAAATGTCCACCCCTTTGGTAATTTTCAGCCTGAATCCCTGAATAACCTTTTCGAGAAATCTCTCTTTAACTGGAGGAGCGAGGACTGAGTCACCAGAAGTGATTTTCCAACCCAAGGGCTGGAGAAGTACTCCTATAATTGGAGAGGGATCTGAGGAGGGTGATGGGATCAGAGGTGCTTTTTTGCCCTCTGAACGCTCATAGGCCTTTTGAGACGAAGAATCTCTTGTTCGAGTTCCCCTCTAGCGATATCTTCCGCTGTCAATGGTAGGCCCACATAGTCCAGTTTGGGTATTGTCAGATGACGAGAAGGATTATTTCCAGTGAAAACGTTGAGAATAGCTGCGGGAAAGAAGGCTCCGCGACTAGGATCGATCGTAAATAAGAATTGGTAGTAAAGTAATTAATTGTCTGTAAGCGAAATCCGCTTTGAATTCTGTCCTGATGGTCAAGTTCTCACGTAGCAGATGCATAGCTTAGTATAAGATTACGTATGTAGATTAGTACTAGAAAAATAGAGATGCAAAATCACTTTTGTTTTACTCTCTGAGGAGAGAAGTGACTCAAGAAGCTGTAAATTTTGATAGTATGGAATGAGAAAATCAAAAATTGAGAAATATTCAAAAGTGTGCCACTTTTGTGAGCACCCAGATATGTGAATATGCTCAAATTATGGTCTCTTATGTTAGGTAGACGTGGTAATTGCAATGCCAGCTCCTACCGAAAAGGGTTGCTTCCACTTTGTTACAGATCTTATGTTCTAAAATTTGCGATGATAAAGTCTTTTTGATTTGAGTGGTGAGTTCATCATTGTTGAGATAGGAGAATCACATCAAAGACGATGAATTAGAAGTGTTCAGTATTGCCAGTGGTGTGGGATACCTGAAAAAGATAGAAAATGTGATGATCATCAGGATGGAGGATGTGACGTCAGTTATAATTGTGGGTGGACTTTTTCATCAATAGTTCTTGCCTATAGAATCGCTTGTTTGTCTAGATGCTTATTAAAAATAAGATGGGATCTTAATCAGCTTTTTACACATGAGGTGTTCATTTGGTTTGACTGTGAAGACCCTGACAATAATACATTGTTATATCACCGTCAGCACTTCTTTCATCATATTTCTCTTGTGTATTCATCCTCATCATGGCCCTTGAGACTACTACATTGCCATTAAACTGAAACAGGTGTTGGAGAAAAAATTGTGCAACCGAAAACAAAGCCCTGAATTGCCTGTCTATTTCTGATGCTCATGGAAGAATATTTGACATTTCAATCAATTACGGAGGTGACAACTCAGCGTTTGAGGCTAGCTCCTTATATAATTGGCTCGAAGATTGTCCTTTTTGTCAGAATGATTTTTTATTCTGAGAAACGAATTTGAACTATACCCTAATGTATCAGGTAATGCAGTTCAGAGCTAGAAAGATGACTTCATTTTTTCAATAACAGGTGCGATATATCTCAGCTCTTTTATAGCTGCATGTAATTTTTTATACTATTTTGAACTTCAAATTCGTGTTGAATATCCATTCAGAATGATTGCACAAAGATAGAATATTCTCAGGATGACATTACTAAAAAATCAATCAACTTCAAAGATTGTCGCTCTTGTGAATGCACTTGTCAGCTTGAATTATTGTTGCATCCATGAAAAAGTTGAAAGAATGGTGCCACAAACATCAGAAAAAGAACAACAATATCACAGAAACATGTGATGATTGTTATGTTGAGATAGAGGACTCTTTTTTTGAAGATGTGCTTGTTCCTAGAAATCACTTGAATGGCTGAAATCATTTTGATGACATTTCACTGAATTGTAGACGAAGACATGTTAGAAACAATCCTTAATAATTATCATCACGTACTTGATACGGTTGTCAATAGACACTTCAAACAGCGTGGAAGTAATTCAAGGAAATAATGTTTGTAATGTAAATTTTTAACAAACTTTATACAAAAACAATTAACAAGAATTATCACATTGTAAAGTATTACATAATATCATGAGTAGATTCAAATGTATTATTATCACATTGGGGTGTGTAGATTAATTCAGAAAGTAGTCCTTCATTTAAAATAATGTCAGACTGATACTCTTTTAGGATTTCCCTAAGTTCTTGTTCAAAATAATCATCTCTGACTTTTTATTTGCCTCGACATACTCAAGGTCTTTCAGGTTACGCTTCTCAACTTTCAGATGATGGATGTTCGGATGAAGTGTTCGGATCTCTTCGAATGTTTCCAACTTCATATCTGAACTCATTTTGATTTGAAGTAACTTAATATCTGCTACTGCTTTCACTTAGAGAAAACAAATTTCATTTCAGCATTATCTTTTTCTAATTATACGTTGAAAAATCCGAAGTAGCAGCAGAGAAGCTCTTTGTACATTTCAGAATTTGTTATGCATTGATGTAGAATGGAATGTGTCATCGTCCATAGGTATACTTGCTCTGATTGCTGATGGGACTTTTTGGCGCATCAAATGCTAGAACTTTCAAATTCATTTTTTGAAAAGCTAAAGTCTATACTGATGAGAATCAATTACTTCCCAAGCAAAAAGTAGATACGTCTGACGTTTCTCAAAGAATGATTTCCTGTTGCTTGATACCATATTTGAATAATAATCTAGAAATCTATAACTATCTGGGGCATAAACAGAGATGTAAATGTCTCTGTCATCTCCGTGATCTCTGCCCTACCAGTTATTAAGGCTTTACTTCAATGTTGAAACCATACTGCTGAATTAAGCATAACTTTTTCTGTAATAGCAAGTCTCAAAAGTTCAAGAATTTTAAATGAAATAGGCTTAGAAGTCAAAAATTCAGAATGAAGATCTGGCAACTCTATTGGAAATGGTGTGAAATCAGGATCATTTCACTTATCTGACAAGAGCTTCCAATTGCAACCTTTGTTCACCTCAAAAGTATTAGAATTCTCAATCATCATTTGATCAGAAGGTTAATAATGCCATTTGATGAATGCTTCATTGATTTCGTCATGACCTATCAACGGATGGTTAAGACAAATGATGATAACTTCCTGTCCACTCATCAGATGAACCATCATCACATTTGTTGCTTTCTGTTCCTCTGCCGCTTTTTCAGTCTTCTTCTCCTCAGCAACCACTAAGGATAAAAATGCAATCTCATCGTAACATCAATAGAATATGCATTTAATCACTGAATAGAGTTTTTAATAGGTCACTGAGCAGTCTGAGCTCCAAGTTGCTGATCGCCATCACCTCTTGAACACATATCATACAATGGCACAGTACTTCATTTGCTCAATCAATTTTGCACAGGTGTGACCCAGACATTTCCATAGAGCTGCTTCACGTGCGTTCCTGCAGTTAGATCAGAGCATTTCCCTGATCATATTTGAGACCACAACCCAAAACAATAAAGAGCTTCGAGGTAGTTGTTCTTCGAGTGAAAGTAACAGATAAGAGAACTTTGGGTATTGCTTTCATGAGGCTCCAGACAAACCAATTTTTTATCAACATCAGATTTATCATATAGATCTCCATTTAAATTTGTTGGATTGGTCATGATTAAGGTTGAAATCATTGACAGAGGAATGAACAAAATTTAGGTTATGTTTTAATAAACCATGACAACTATGTTTTCGACATGGTCAAAGTGGTGCATGGATCTATTGTTTGACAAAAAAATAGTGTTTTTAGGTGCAAGGGGACAAGACCTAACTCAATCCATCACCACGCCATCTTTCTCTTTCTCTCTAGATAGAGAGAGAGAGAAAGTTAGAAAGAGAGAAAGTGAGAAAGTGAGAAGAGAGAGAAAGAGAGAAAGTAGAGAGATAGATAGAGTGCGTAGGTACTTCTATTACATTCTGCCTCCGTCTCATTTTATAATCACGCTCCATTTCTTCCGCATCTCAAAATATAAGCACAATCATGTAGAGTTGATTGTTCCTGCATTAAAAATCAATATTAGGGAATGATTACAATTATTGGAGTAGAAAAAACAGCACTGCTTCGAGTTACGCTATGTCCTATAAGTTGGAGTTGGCAAACAATAACTCTCACATTTTAACAGCTAAATCTAGACTTTATTCGTAAAGACTTTATCAATTTAAAAGATTAAAATAGATTAATAGTTTAACAATAGGTAACTGAGCTAAAGTAATTACAATGAAGAGGGGGAAAACCAGCGAGGTACGGATGAAAGATCCTCCTTTTCACATGCCCCCTTAAAGCATAGAACTTACATTCGATCACAACGCCTTTTCCTTCAATTCGTTTTCGAACTCCATCGATTCTGGCAAATTTCCTCTTCCCCATTCTTCCTCTAAATATGGCATCTTATAGTTTTTACCCCCATCTACCTTAACAACTTCACCCATCACCCTCTGCAGAGTCAATATATCAAAGCTCAGACCATGTTATCCATATCCGAAACTGCTTGCTGTACAGTGGAAACTAGCTCCTCAAATGTTTTGGGGCGCACTCCATGTTTCATGGATTGAATGACATTAATAAATATGAAGTTGAAGAGGCTTATGTCAAGCAATTGTGCTGGTTGGTGTAGTAACTTGACAATCATTCCAAGTTTGTCAGCTGTAGTCATAAACTTTGGATCTGTAGGGCTGAATTGGGCCCTGCAGTTATCTTGTTGGATTGTGATCAGCCTGCATCCAGGTGGGTACTTCTCCTTTATTGCTTGGAGGTCCTTGTTAATCATGAAGTCCCTGTACATCGCCCAATCAATGCTGGCGATGGGTTTCTCATAGCCGACCCCTCTTGCCCGATTCCAAAGGAGCAGATGTCAATGCATAAATGTCAAGCAGTTTTTTGCTGCACTTACTCTTATTTGATGACATATTTATGATCTCTCTGTCAGACAAATCCTCCCATGCTCGTTTCCATATCCACCTCACTACCAACCAATCCACCTGGATGACATGACTTACCATTGTGATTTCCCCAGGCTGTTGAGAAAATTTTCGATGTTGTTTGGGAGGGGGAGGGGAAGTTCAGGTTGAGGAGCTACATCTAGCAGCAGCACTGGCAATGAGGGTGGACTAGGGAGTAGTGATGGTGGTAGCTTGAAATTTGTGAGAGACATGTGTGGTGTCAGAACATTTGTGACGCCTACATAATTGCTTTGAAAAGTATCTTTCTGGGGTTAAGTGTCCAATGGGTTGCATTATTTTTGGGTGATGACCATGCAAAACAATTGACTGATTCTTTTAAATAAAAAATACCAGTCCAAAATCATTGAAAAATTACTAGACTTTGGGAATGAATATCTCAATGAGTTTGAACCATATAATCATTATCTAAATGGATCTAAATAGACAATGAACATGTTTAAATATATGCAGCGGCTTGTTTCTCCTGAAGTAAAAATGTGATGCTGGCAAAATTCCTCCCAAACGATCTAAAAATGCAAGTGAATTATTTAGTGCTGTACAGCTAATTTGAATTTAATTGTTGTTGTCTAACTTCTAATGCCATAAACTTTCTATATAATTGATGACGTCTCCAATTTTCAGCTACAAATTTTAAAAATTGAGTGAGATATGCCCTCAAATCATCTACCTAGTGTGCTTATAAAATGGGACAGAGGTAGTAGTAGTACCACACTATTTTGGATAATATAGTAGGTACGGTACTTCTGCTATTATTAATACCTCTCTCGAAAGAAGAGAAATAAAAAGGAGAGATTTGCTGCTTCGATTCACTGGTCAGTAGGATTTATCGATCGTAGCCTCAATCTAAGCTGATTTTTTTTCTTCAGATGCTTACAACAATGGAGCACAAACATTGTAAATCACTGCGACACATCGGAAACCACAACTGGGTGAACAGAAACATGGAATTTTCTATGACAGTATCGCACATAAATTGTTGCAAGGAAATCGCGTTGTAAGACAACGCACGCTTGTTTTGATCACAATCGCCTACGGCTAGACAGCCCATTTCGAAGTCAAAAATACTTGTCCACCTGTTTTTCGAAAGTCAGCTATACATTCAAGCTAGGCATCCAGTTCCATCATCATTGAGAATAAGGGCCGAACTCGTCTGTTGTCCGCACGTTCGTCCATCGAAAGTAAGTTCCATTTCCATCGTTCTTAGCGTCCTCCGTCGCTAGCCAGAAGAACCTTTACAGCTTTGACCTGTAGAAAAGGTATCTGCATACGTTCTTTCAAAGGTATCTTATACTGTTTCCTTCGCATTAGTTTATTTTACTTATGCCTCGTTTTCTTACTGTACCAACTCCAACCTGTAGCAGGTGCTGTTGTCTCGTGTTGATCCATTGCCAAATAGTAATAGTAGTGGTGCTAAATAGAGCTGTTACTGTTATTTGAGTTGAAAGGTGTTTGACTCTGTTAGCGGAAGCCGTCTTCAGTGTCACCATAGAAGGTTCATCTACAGCGCGCCACCACCATCATAGTCTAGTATCAGCTTGTAGCAGAGTTGTGAAGGTCATTTCTGGTGTGACGAGCGAGCTATCGTCCGTTCGATTCTTACAGATAGGCGAAGAATCTACGCGTCCACCGATCAAACATGTCCTCGAACTCGCCGCCATCATCTTCAGGACAAATGACTGTGGAATTTCTGCCACCAAGCAAAGAAAGCAGCACATGTGCCTCAACATCGCCGAACAAACTGTCACAACAACAAGCTGTAGGCCCGCCATTGGGTCCTACGATCACTTCATCAACGGTCGCGGGGATCACGACAGGGGGTCTCGCCGCAAAAGCGAATGTGCCACCGAGCCAGCCAACTTTAAGTAGCAATAACGGAATCATCAAGCCTGTGGCTAGGGCGCTTGCATCGGCATTCTCTGCTGCGCCATCGTCTAATCTCAACACATCTGCCATAGTGCAGCCTGCGTCTACAAGGCCTGAACTGCAAGTCACATCATCGGCCATTCAACAGACTTCGACAGTACACAACACTATCAGTAGTAGCAGCAACGCAAATGAAAAAGATAATGAGAAATCTCATCTACCGATGCAGTCCGTCAATCAAGGTCCGACTCTGACACACACGAAACCTTCCACTACATCATCGACACCATCGATAGCTGCTCGAATGGGATTAGTTGGAACAGATAATTTTCACTTGCGTCCATATGTCCACCATCATCTGCAGCAACAGCAGAATCATCAGCAGCAACAACAACAGCAACAACAGCAGCAACAACCGCAGCAGCAACAACAGCAGAATGCATCCAGTTTGAAGTTACACCCTTCAGGTCGTGAACTTAAAGTTGAAGACGCCCTCCTGTATCTTGATCAAGTGAAACTTGAATTTGGTGACCGTCCACGAATCTACAATGAATTCCTCGAGATTATGAAATGTTTCAAAGCCCAAGAAGTTGATACAGTCGGGGTCATCAATAGAGTGAGAACATTATTTCATGGGTATAATAATTTGATTTTGGGTTTCAACACATTTTTACCCGATGGTTACAAGATCGAGATGAGGGATTTGGAACCGGTATTCGTTGGACCTGGTTTACCACCACAGGGTTTACCTGGGAATGCGTGAGTGCCGTTTCTCATTCGTTTGCTGCAGCATGTCGTCGTATCATTCATTCATCGTCATTCGTTGAACTAGTTGACATCCAACTTAAATTTGCAAATTATGAATGACACCATGAGTTCCAGCTAACGTCAATTTGTCTATGTCTTTCTTGTAATGTATTCACGGCGATTGTAGCCCCTTACCTCCAGGACCACAATTCATGCAAGCGAAACCTCAGGTTGGAAGAGGAAGTCCAGGAGGACGTGGAGCAACACCATCTGGTAGAGGTCTTCCTGTGGCGCAACAAACATCCCAGGCATTACAACCAGTTGGACCTTCTTCCACTGTCATCCCAGGCCGTGGCATAGTATCCGTTCCGGGACGAGGTCGTAGTGGTCCTTCAATACAGCCAGCGCCAGGTCGAGGCATGGTAGGACGAGGTGCTCCTCCACAACAAAAACTGATGCAGCCCCAGCAACAACTGCAAATACAGCGAACTGTGCCACAACCTCAGCCTCAGCAACAGCAGACACAACAAACTGGTCAGAGAGCCGTTGAGTTTGATCATGCCATCATGTACGTTACCAACATAAAGAAGCGCTTTGCAAATCAGCCGAGAACATACCATACTTTTCTCGAAATCCTACACACATACCAGAAGGAACAACGTGGGATCAAAGAAGTTCTCGAACAAGTCTCATCGTTGTTCGCCGATCATCCTGATCTATTGAGGGAATTCACATTTTTCTTACCCGATGCTGTTCAAGAACAAGCTAAAGAGCGTCTCAGCCGTGCCGCTGCCGAGGCAGAAGCTAAGCAACGCGCTGCAGTGGAAGCTGCAGCAAAGCTGGAGGCCGAACAGCAGCTTGCAGTGGCAAACCAGAAGGGAAAACATACCCCGACTGGGTGGCGGGCACCTAAAAGTAGCCATAAGTTGCAACCAACTCCTCTACCTCTTCCTGGTAACGGACAGAAGTTCATTGATATGACTCTACCGGGAGACGTAAGTACCAACAGATTCCCACTTGTCAAATAACCATGCGATTGTTACTCACTTATACTACTTTGTCAAATTCCTGATTTTATGATTATAGGCTTCGACTGAATGCAAGACCGCTGGTGTGGGTGGAATTCAGAAGCATGAAGAATTTGTCTACAATTCCGGCGTCGAGCGTCAGTTCTTCGATGCCGTAAAGGCTGCCTTATTGACATTCTCTCATGATGGTCAAGCATATGCTGAGTTTATCAAAACGTTAGACATGTACGCCCAGGAAATTTTGTCCCGAAATGACATGCTTGGATATGTAGAAAGGCTTCTCGGAAAGAATAAGGATTTATTCGAAGAATTTAAGTCCATCATTACTGCAATTGGAGCTCCGGACGCACCTGCGCACGATGATTCTTGGCACTCAGTTCCTTTGTCTGAAATTGATTTCAGCCGTTGTCGCCGTTGCTCACCATCCTATCGTGCGTTGCCTCGTGATTATCCTAATCCACCCTGCAGTGAACGAGGTGAATTGGAGCTCAAAGTACTTAATGACGCTTGGGTAAGCTTACCTGTGGGTAGCGAAGAAAGTTACACATTCCGACACATGCGAAAAAACCAATATGAGGAGGTTTTGTTTCGTTGTGAGGATATGAGGTTTGAAATAGATATGTGCATTGAGAGTAATTCGGCAACATTACAGCGTTTATCGAAAATCTCCGATGAGTTGCAACTACTATCCGAGCACGAGCTTCTCAGTAAGGGTGTCATCTCTCGTAAGTGCCCTGATAAATCTGGACTCGGCGGAAAAATATTTCAGTATACCCTTGATGGTCGGGTACTGAATGTCATTCATAAACACACCATTACGCGAATTTACGGTGATGATGGAGCAGAAATGCTCGATTTGTGCTACAAAAATCCCACTGTGACGATCCCACTCGTTGTAAATCGTCTCCGCCAGAAAGATAAGGAATGGCGGTCTGCCAGAGAAGCTTTGAACCGTAAGTGGAAGGATTTGGCGGAATTCAACTACTATAGGGGTCTGGATCACCGTAGTATTACGTGGAGGATAATGGACAAGAAAGCCACAAGCACTCGCACACTGATCGCTGAGATCAAAGATCGTGCAGCACACAACGGTCTAGAAGGAGAAGTTGCGCTCAATGCCAAAAAAGACAAAGCTAGGGAGGAACATGGCTCATTTTATGAAGTTACCATGGGCTGCACCATGCCGAGAAAGATGGATCTCACGAATCTTCCAAAGCCAACAAAAACTCTCTTTACTCCACATCTCAGTTTTATGTACAATAACTCTTGGGCGCAGAAAGATGCTTATCGTTTAATTTCATTTGCTCTAGAACGGGGATCTGCCTCACCAACAGACAAAGAGAGGTGCTTCGGGTTATGGCGCGATTTTCTCGCATCTTGGTTTGGGCTCGACCTTCATTGGATTTATGATCCATTTGAGCGATCAGATATACCTAAGGATGAAATTTCAACTAACATGATGAAACAATTGTGTTCAACATATGGTCATATCCCTTTTCCTCCTGGAACTGAAGTAATTACAGTCTTCGGCAGTGGATATAAAGTTATTGAGTATATAGAGGAGGACGATCAATATAAGCTACTGAACCGTTTGTCTAAAACAATGTACCTCTCTCCTCGTCTCATCATATGCTCAGTCGTTCCGGTTGAGGCATCAAAACTAACGGATCAACTTCGTAAAAACGATCATGAAGAGCTGAAGAGTGACGATCACTTAATTCTTGGAACGCAATGTCTCTACTTATTTTTCAGACTTCATCAAATTCTAGTTCATCGCCTCAACGTTGCAAAGAACCTTGCTTTTTCGGTAAGCAACAGCCCAGTAATTCGGAGGTATGTAGAAACATTAAGTCAAGTTGGTGATAATGATGAAGGAAAGATGCGGTACGATGCATTTTTGAGTCTTACCTACAATTTTTTAGATACTTCTGGAAGTTCATCTGAAGGATCAGAAGGAGGAAAGTATGAGGATAGAGTCCGATGTCTTCTGGGAAACCAATCATATGAACTTACTACAATGGACAAACTTATTTCACATATTGTTAAAAACCTTCAACATATGGCCAACGATGACACGCTCCAAAATACAATAGAGGTATGTTCTTTCAACGTTCAATATTGAAACTACTTTAAAATATCGGTTCTTCCCAAACTTCTTTTTACAGATTTATCAACGACATAGATTGGCAAAAGGATTCAAGCCAACTGCATTTCGTGAAGAGGCTGCTCTTTTTTCCGACAGCGAGAATATGTATGCATTTCAATTATGCCGTGTAAGGGATAAGGTTCTTTTCAAAGATCAACTCATTGTTCATTGTGAATTCCTTGGATGTATCTCTGAGGTAGTTGAAGAAAATCAAGAAGCACAAGGAAAAGAGGCAGAACATTACAAGAGGCGTAAGATATCGGGTTATTCTTCTTTTGCGATTTTTTTTCGCTCCCACGTTAATTGCGCTTTTGAAACTTTTTATTAAAGGGATCGATGAAAATATAGAAGGCGTGAAAGATTCAGGTCAAGCTTCATCGAAGCGTCCCAAAGAATCTCTCTTCTAGTTGCTGGATTTCTGTTCTGCTACTACACTTATTACTTCTTGTGCCATGTCATAGTTTCATTTCAATTATTTAAAGATGATTCCTTTCGTAATTTCTAGCTACACTAATATTCGTGTTTATTTTTGATGAATAGCTGGCATATTACCATGTTTTTAATTCATTGTTCATCCTTACTGTTTCTTTCAAGAAGTCAACTGCATAGAAGATATCTACTCTCTTCGCAGGATCATAGACCCAACATTTCAACATCAACTCAATAAGCCTGTTCTCCACAAAGCTTCTTTCTTTCCATCTTGGATCAATGTAAGGTAATTCACCATTTATTAGTTCATCTTGAGTTTCCTCGTCATCTAGGTCGTAAAATCCCCACAAACCAGTCAGCAACTGCAAGCACGAATAGAGACAAAATTTGGTAATATGCTTATGAAAAACACTCTACACCTGCACACATATCCTTACCGCATAAATGTTATTACCAAAAGAAAATACGTCAATTTTCTCATCCAAATTCTTCACCGCGAATTCCTCCGGAGATCTGTAATTACCGAATGCTTCCCCATTGTTAAACTTACAATATTGCTCATGCTCAATATCATACTGCATGATATATGCGCGATTAAAATCTCCAAGTTTGATACGTCCGTCTGGGAAACGTAACCATTGGCAAAGTTGGACATCGTCGTGAACGATGACTCCATCCTCAAATCCGTGAAGATCAGCAATGCTTTCAGCCATAGACAACGCTATTTTCAACTTTTCATTAACAGTGAAGTTGTTATACGGGTGAATGCCATCCTCGTTACGTTTCTCGACTTCATGTCTAGAGGCAAGCCCGGTATCATGTACTATGACCTCTTCTAGTTCAATAGGAACCATTTCTACATACACTGAGTATCCACAGTGCCCGTAAATATCCATTATACGAGGCGATTTCGTCAATCGCTCCATCACAACTGCTTCTATATTGATCATTTCTCTATTGTCGTTATCCATCGGTTGCGTCCATCGAAGTGTTTTCAACACAGCTGATCGGTAAGACTTAGCGATTCTTTCAGCGGTTCCAGCTTCATCGAGTACACCATAGCTCATTTTGGACACGTTATTCCTTTCCATTTTGTACTGATGTGGCCATAGCCACGGATTATCTTCCATCACCCAAACATCTCTAAAAAATCCGTGATTTAGGTATGTTACTTCTACCGTTGAACTCTCAGGACGGGGTTCTACATACTCAATGGGATCATCATATGTTCTACTCAAATCGATTTCATGAAAACAATTGCACGTTGGAAAATAGTTATACTCCCATTGAGCAGAATGGCACGCCCGAACTTGACGCTTTTCACCATCATTGTCCCAACTATGTAGAGAAACTTGGTCATCATCGTAAAATCGCCCCAACTCCTCAAGTCGTACTATATTAGATTTTGGATTGAAACTTCCCACGCGAAAGAAGGGATAGCTACTGGCGTGTTTATTCTTTTTACGATTTCTCTCTTTGAGTGAGGAAGTTGGCTCAATAGATTGTGCATCAAATGCTCCGGGGACGATGTAATTATTTGAGTCATCTAGAATCACACGAGTAAACTTGCTGTCATTTTTGATTGAATGATAGGTCATATTGCCATAATCAGGATGGTCACTTTTCATCGACTTTCGAGTATTGTTAAAGTAAAAAAATTGAGGAAAAGCTATTGAATTATCCCAATCTTGCAAGATACTCATTCGAGGGTGCTTTTGAGCCCTTTTATTTGCTATGCTTCTCTGTCCATATTCCATCAAAGAATTGAGAAATTTTTGGTTGTCAGCACTTCCACTTTGTATTTTGAGTTTGGTTGATATGCTATCAACTGAAGAGAGCTCGTAGGAACCCCCTACATTAGGGTCTAAATCAAAGCCATAAACATCGCTCATTTCTCTCTGTGAACTTGATTGAACAGTTTTCACATTTGTAGAGGGTATCATGACCGTCCCTTGAAGATAATTGTATTGGTCAGATTCATGTAGCCTCTCTTTAAGGGATAATAGCATCCATAAAAAGCTTGAAGTACTGACAAGGTAGAGAAGGATGAAACATTTCCTTACATCAATGATCCAGTGCCTAATATTATCAAGCTTTCTTCTGCTTCTATGTTTTGCAAATCTAATTTCATTGTTTCTGAAGTTAGTTCTCATTTGACAATTGCTCCATCTCAAAGTGCAGCACTGTATGGTTTGCATAATGACGGCACGGAGGCCAACGGTGTGTTGATCTACTGATGCCGTCGATCACACTGTGAGAATCCTACCTATTCTCATCCCTTTTTATCCTAATAGTAGTACTACACTATATAGTATAGTAGGAGTATAGTACTCCTACATCCGAAGGATGTGAGGTATACTAGTCTTGCGTTTAATAGTTGTCACTTTTTCAGCGATCGTTAAACATTGT
>JALLAW010000008.1:0-27922 GCA_036939535.1 Cyclotella kingstonii | reverse complement strand
AGTTATTATCTCTCCCTGTACGAAGTATTGGCACTCCACTGGAGAGAGGAGGTGGTGTGGAAGGGATGGGAGCCCGATGAGCGCTGGCTTGGTACCCTGGCAGGAGATGGGATCTGCTGTGGGCATTGCGCAGGTCCTGTCAATGATGGGCTGGTCCTCGGCGCAGGTTGGGATTGGCGCTCACATTGGCATTGGGGGATGACATGTTGGGCTAGGGAGTGTGCTGTTGGACGAATTGGGTGGGTGGTGGAAGTGCTAACTGATAGAAACGTTGGAAAGTAAACCTAGATTAATGATGCAATGGTTGTTACTATCAATTATGAGCTATTCTATTGGCAATGCAAGGTGAGTGGACAAGCAGGACAGATGTTGAGGAGTAGTGGTGTCAGAGGACAATGGCGACATACAGACATCACATTGATGCCACAATCAATCAACGGAGGGGGGTGGATGGCGATGCTAAGAGAGGAGGGATGGGTTCCCATTGACTCCTACTTTTTTACACCATGGAAGTGGAGGCAGCACTCAATTCTTCCATCAAAGAATTCAATTTCTCCCTGGAATTGGCCTTACATAAAGGAATCATCCAACCTACATAACCTGCCAATTATAAAGCACATATTTTTGACTTTTTTTATAAAGATACTACTAACAATAAAATGTAAGAGTAGTACTACTACTTTTTTCATTCTACCTCACATCCTACAGTACCTTGTAGGATCCGACCTCTGTCTAAAATGCCTGACAGGTCTGTAACTACCGTATTGGTGTGACTGGGTCCATTCTAGCTGCGACGAAGGAAGGACAGACGCTTGACTCTTTCTGGCACAACTTCATCTCATTTTATGCTGCCATCACAATCCCATCGTTGTGCTGGTGCTCTCCAGCCTCACCTTCCTCTGTAATCGGCAATAGGTACGACGACCATGTCAGAGACATTCGAAGAGACGAAGGAACTCTCCAAGAACGAACTGAAAAAGCTAGCCAAAAAGGCCGAGAAAGATGCCGCCAAATCTGCTGCAACAAAGGAGCGTCAGGTTGAAGCCGACATCACCAACAACAGTTCGTCATCGTCGTCACAGTCACCGCCGTCTTCGTCGTCGTCACCAGTGTACCGTCTGGCCAACGTTCCACCAACGGGTCCCAACGACGCAGCCACATTGAAGGTCTGTATGGCGTCCGTACTGACCTCCATTCCGTTGCTTCCAGCTGGAACCTGCCAGGACGACTCTCTCTCATTTCTGCATGGACCGGCGTTGCTCTATGGCGAACTCACCTCTTCATCTCCTGTTGTGGCATTTGGTGGCAATGGAATTGTGAGAGCGTTGACACTGGCATCCCAAGCCAATTCACATGCTACCCAAGACCATGCTGCTAACAGCACTACTAGAACCATGCTAACTGACCTCATGGACGATTGGATGGAGTACGAACGGACAGAACTACGTCCTGCGTTGACCTCAAATAATCAGGATGCTATTCAAGCTGCCTTTCAGAAACTAGAAGCAGCATTGGAGAGGTACGCTGGAACCAGTGTTGTAGGGACCCATCCCTTCACTGCAGCAGATGTCGTCATCACCATTTCTATATTGCATGCTGCAATGGGACCTTCCACTAACACTCCTCTAATTAGTACCTTGATTCATGCAAGTCCAATCATTCAGGCCTATGTCGATCATACTAAGCATTCGAAAGAGTATGCCCAAGCCAAAGCACTCGCCAAGACCATGCTGCCACCACCCGGCTTGGATTCATCCGATCCATCCCTTCTCCGCGCCTCTTCCGCAATCTTTATACAGGCCATCTCTTCTATATGTCCCTTTGCCATATCCTTGGGCATTGAAGTCAAGGCATTCAAGTGTAAAGATATTAAACATGGAGACTATCAATGCAACGCTGCCATGCCCTTGTTTCAAAAACTAAAGGCATTGGGAGCTCTGCCCAAGGGTGTCCATACTCCCCAACAGATGGCTCAAGCAATCATGGATGCCATCCCAGAAAGGAATCCTATACTCTGTGATTTCACTATCAATGGACCTGGATTCATCATGAGTAGAATCCAACCCACTTTCTTAGAGAAGAGAGTCAATCACATTCTCCAAACTGGCGCTCTACCCAAGCCAAAACTATATCCCTCCCACTCATCCCCATTGAACACGAAGCAGATTGTCATTGTGGACTTTTCTTCCCCCAACATTGCCAAAGAAATGCATGTGGGACACCTGCGCTCCACCATCATTGGAGAATCTATCTGCCGCATTCTAGAGTATGTCGGCCATGATGTCAAACGAGTCAATCATGTGGGAGACTGGGGAACTCAGTTTGGTATGCTCATTCAATATCTAAAAGAGGAGTACTCGGTGGACTTTCACACGACGGAAACAGATACTGCCATACCGAACATTACGGATTTGACGGAATTTTACAAAAATGCCAAACAGAGATTTGATGACAATCCGGAGTTTAAAAAAATTAGTCAACTGAATGTAGTGAAACTGCAAGCGGGAGATGAGGAATGTCGGAAGATATGGCAAGTGTTGTGTGATGTATCCAGGAAGGAGTTTGAGAAGGTTTATGAACGGTTGGATATTACTGTGGAAGAATGTGGAGAGTCGTTCTACAATGACAAGATCCCTGCAGTCATTGAGGAATTTACAAAAGAGGGATTGATAAGCGTAGAGGAGGGTGGTGCCAAGTGTGTCTTTGTGCCCAAGTTTAAGATTCCGTTAATGCTTCAAAAGAGTGATGGGGGATATGGATATGATTCGACAGATATGGCAGCGATTAAGTATCGATTGCATGATATTGGAGCCAGTCATATTGTATACATTACAGATTTTACTCAAGGAGATCACTTCCAAATGGTCTTTGCGGCAGCAAAGAAAATTGGTTGGGTGACCGAAGACAGTCATCGGTTAGACCATATTGGATTTGGGACTGTACAGGGTGAAGATGGGAAGCGTTTCAAAACTAGATCAGGAGATACCGTACGGCTAGTTGATCTACTAGATGAGGCAGTGTCAAGGATGGAAAGCAGTTTAAAAGAACGTTCGATCGAAGGCAAGGCCAATATTTCTGAAGATGAAATTCACACAACTGCCTGTGCTATGGGATACGGTGCTGTTAAATATTTTGACTTACGTCGAAACCCCACCTCCAATTACATCTTCTCCTACGATCGAATGCTTGATACCAGAGGGAACACTGCTGTCTACTTGCTGTATGCGCACGCCCGATTGGAGTCGATTATCACCAAAGGAAAGGCAGAGTATAACATTGATATTGAGACCTTAGTATCCGAGGGAGAAGAACAAATTGTTTTAACCCACAAATCAGAACGCAATCTTGGATTACATCTCCAATTTTTTGCTGATTCTGTGGAAGAAACTTTAAATGACTTATTCCCTTATCACATTTGTGACTTTTTGTATGCATTGTCAATTGCAGCTTCGGAGTTTGTGACTCAGTGCAAAGTATTGGGCAGTCCAGAGATGAAAAGTCGGCTCTTACTTTGTCGCACAACGGCAATTACTATGAGGCAGTGTTTTGACTTATTAGGAATTCGATATGTGATGAGAATTTAGCAAAATATAGTGACACATGTTATCATTCCTGATTTCCTCTTGATAGAAACATCTTATATAAAGGAAATTAGTTTTCCAGTATGGTATTAATTACAGGAATAATGTGATGGGGGTCATTATTGTAAACATTGCAGCATTATTGTCCAATCAATGAGGGGAATCATTTTTAATTGAATCACTCTGAATAGTTAAAAATTGTGCTCACTTAAAGTGAAGCCGAGAGTGGGAAAGTGGCATCATTTTCAACTAAAGTTTATTAGTACTACTAGTATTTTTTAGTGAGAGAGTTCCCAAATTTCATACAAAGGAACCCTGTAAATTTTGCTGCAGTGATGATATTCACGCTGATGCAATGTACTTCTTAAATGACTAATTTCAGAGTTGATGTCTCTTTGTTGTGTCACCTGAATACAGTTCAACAATAGGATTGAAGTTAAGGGATTTATTTCCCGTTAGTAGTTTCTTAATATTTAGATATTGTTAGATACTATAGTTTGGTACTGTGTCCTATCACAGAAGTAGATTTTGTTAGAAGCATGAGAAACATGATAAAATGATGTCATGTGAGATGATGTCAAAAATTGAAATCATATAAGATTATGTCATAAAATGATGCTATGTGCAATGATGCCATCAATTGCAAAGGAAATAATTGTATATGTTAGGGCAAATATGCAAATGAAAATTGTTTACATATTTGACAGGGAGATGTACAATTTACATACTGCATAGTAATAACCTCTCACATGCAAAATCTTCAACCATGTTGAACCAACACTCTCAGATTGATAAAGGTAATAGAGAAAATAGGAGCAGTTTACACATTGCTCTGTTAAAAATGTAAACAATTTGCCCTAACATATACTGTATATTGTACTGAGATTTGAAAAATGTCACATCTCAAATTTGTCTTATGTAAGGTCATTTTTTGACATTATCTTACACTTTGTCATCTTTCTACACTGTGTCTACAATTTTCTCTTAGGGCCAATCTAGACAGATATCAGATCCTACCTTGCATATTGTATCTGACCTCTGAAAAAAGCAGGATCCAATTCATTCTAAAAACGTGCCAAAAATGTAGTGGTCAGATGGGGTATACCTGCAAGACCAAGTGTCTTGATGAATGTAGTTTACTAGCTTAGTCTACATGATTGAATTGTAGAAAACTAATTATAAAAATAATAAAACTGCTACTGGGCAAATAATCAGTAGATAGGTAAATACCCACAATCCTTCATGATCCATTCTGGATCCAACTGCAACAAACCAGAATGGCTTCTCAGGGGGAAGTAACACTTCATGTAGTTTCCCTGCTGATGCGTCAGCACTTGCAAGTCACTCATCATGTGATGACTCCTGAAGTATGCATTGGCTACAGTGACATTAGGTGGGCATTACACTCTTCCCCTCTATTATCTGCAGGATTATAGCTACATTTGAAACACTGTGAGGTAAAAGTATTGCAAGTGTGAAACCCTTACGCAAAAAAACCAATCAAACTTGTTTGGATGGAGATAAAACAGTCAAAATACCCTCCCTTCTAAAGTATGACTTTTAAGTAAAAACTTTGAAAAAAACAACTCAAGAGCCCTATACGAGGACCCTAGTGCAGGGGATAGTGCAGTTTCATTGTTGGAAATGGTAAGGTATCACTTGCCATATGTTCACCAGCTCTGATACCGCAGAACGAAGTTCTGTTGTTAGGTTACCATTTGCATAAACTGATAAAAGGATAAATGGGGCCTGTATTCTGGCACTCAACTTCATAGGATCATGGATTCTCTTCAAAACCTGCATAACCACAGCGTAATCATATTTCCTACTTTTGGATTTCTGACGGCGCAGATTTTCATTAATGGATTTCCTTGTCTCTTTCCAATCGTATGCCAATCTGCAATCAAGGGCAGATTTAGGCACATGTCGCTATTATACAATAACGCACTAGGACTGCTATTAATGACGTTGCTATGTACATCCGCATAGAATGAATGGCGTTGCGAAGGGAGAATCTATAATACCACATGTGTCATCAACATTCTTTGGAGGATTGGAGTTCATCAATGTCCACAAGACATTGCCGACTGTTTGATGCATCCTTTCATCGATTGCATTATATTATGGATTTTTATTCATAGAACACATGCCCTTTACTAAGACCTCTTCCAGCAGTCTCTGGAACGCTTCCCCTGTGAATTCACCTCCTTGGTATCTCGCTAATCAAGTTTGCTCAAACTTCTTTTTATGTGCTGAGGAGAGTTATTGTCGATTCATACTAATTCTATCAATTAGTAAAGGTATCTATAGATGATAGTGCATTAAGCTAAAGCTTTTCATTCGTTAATTCAATTTCCCAGGGACCTATCAAGTCCACTGCAACCTTTTTAAACGGATGCTTTTTCAATTTTCATTCTGGCAACATGTCATAACTTGGACCTTCTAGTTTACGCCTTTGACGGGTATCATAAACGAACTTATCAATGTACCTCCTCAACTCAGGGTGTTTGTAGCGTGCTTGCATTGTCATGCGCAGTCTTTTACTCCCCCGTTGATTAAGTACTTGATAAAACCACTGGATAGCCGGCTTTAAAATGCTTGTAGCTAGCGCTACCTTCCATCGCATATGCCTGTCATCACTGGGCTTTACATAACATATGATCATGTCAACGCCATGTAATGTTTGTAAAAGTATTGTAAAGGATATTTGCTTAATAGTTCTTGTAGATCAGGGTCGATTACACTGAAAAACTTATCCTCAGGGTGAATACTCTTTCCCTTGGCAAAATCAGCTTCAATTTCTTCATTGAAATGATTGAGCCTAGATAATTGTCAATTAAAACAATCTATTCACCAGGAATGAAATGAAAATGAGAGAATATTCCTGAGCATAAAATCTTCAATGTAAGACAGGTTGAGCTTGTAGATTTTTACATGTCAAATTTTTGTGATCAGTGTAAATACGAATCTCACTCTTCCAAGTATCGTTAACCTAAATTCCTTTAAGGTCATAACAATTGAGAGAAGTTCATTCTTCATTGTTGTATAGTTTCTCTGCGAACTACTCAAATTTTTAGAATTATATGCAACAGGCTACATGTTCTTCCTATGTACGTGAGACTATTATATCATCTAGATATACTTTCACCTCTTCCAGTCCTTGAAGGGTTTCCTCCATAGCTTCTTGAGCTATATCTGGGGCACACTAGTGTTCCATTGGTAGTATGTTGTACTTGAATTTTCCAATTTGAGTTACAATGGTACACAGATCTTTACTTTATTCATCTTATGCGAAGGTGTAGCATTGCATCAACACGTCAATCTTGGTGAAGTTGACATATCATGTTCTCTTTCTAAGGATGTCAGCAATAATGTGTAAAGGATACTTATTCCTTTTTATCACCTTTTTCAAGGTTCTTACATCACTCACCCAACGAACTCTAAAGTTCTTTTTACGTATGATAAAAGATGGTGACGCCTATTAACTTGTGCCTTGATCAGATATCACTCCCAGGTCTAAAAATTCTTGCAAAGTTTTCTTTAATACATCCCAATGCACTTTGAGAATTAGGACGATCTTGAATGTACTGGTGTTGTGTTCTTGTCCAAGTTAATGTGGAACCTTCACTTAGGATACTTTCCTATTGTCCCATTAAAGAGTTTCATGTCTCTGTGTAATGTACATCACAGATTTCTTTTCTGCGACCTATTTAAATGTTGTTGCTACTCAATAACTGTTTCAATATCCATCTTTTCATACTGAGATTCGGGTATGGGTGTTGCAAGGAAGGCATCAAGCCAATCCTATCCAAAGAATTCATCTTCACTTTGGATCATGCAGGAATAAATCATTGCATCATAGCTCAATTTATCAAGATACTATCTTGACCTTTTTGGGAGAATGGATCCAAGCCATTCCATTTCATTTCTTCTGAAATTAATATTGATTCCTGTTTTTCCTGGGAAATAGTGTCAGAAATGATATCATCGTTGTATTTTTGACTGAATACACATGCATTCAAGTGATATGTACTCCTGTTTCTGTCAAATAGAGGAAGTCTAACATTTTTATATAGAATATTGTATCAACAGGTTCTTTACCAGCCAGAGTAATGAGTTGCATCGTATCTGATGACTATAATCTCTTTATGCGAGATTGCTGGCAGCACTCATTTACTTGCCAAGGTTCTTGTTTAACCAGAATCAAACAATACTCCCAGTATTCGTTTGCTGGAATGATATCCGATTTCCTCAACAACTGCTATCGTTGCAGCTATCCTTTGGGTAGTGGTATTACCTTTTGCGATGAAGATATCTACATCTAGTTACCAGCAATACTCTTTGGCTTATGGTATGATAGTTACTATGTTTGAGACACGCAACTTGATAGAATTCAAAGATATCACACTTAGACGATGATAGTGATACATCCACCAACGCAATCTTCTATTCATTGCTTTTCTTGGACTTTTAACTTTAGAGTCCAGTGATAGACGATTAGATTCGGCCATTGCTTTCTTCTTTCGCTCAGAAGAAGCTCTTGCCTTTTCTTCGATGTAATGATGGTCAAAGATGCCTTTCATAGCCTCAAGTCGCTAGCGATAAACTTTTTCAGCTTTACTCATCTTGCCCTCACGCAGAGCACGATTTTCGTCTAAGATCTGCCTTTTTCTCTCCTCAGCAGTTGCTTTCCTCTCTTTCCGATCACCAAATTCAGCCTTGAAACGTTCTCACTTGTCATACGGGAGTTTACGGGTGATAATGTTCCTTACTTGAACTAGACGTTGAATGTCTGAATTTGATCCATACGAAATCAAACGATGGGAGTGAGTCATCATCTCCATCGGCGCAGAAAAAACAGGTGTAATGAGAAGCAATTTCCTCTCTCGCCTTCTTATTCTCATGCATAAAATAGGTGAAATCCATTGTCACTCTGGGTCTAGAATAAACTCCTTATTCAACCTTGCTAGACTGTTATGAGTAAGGCACCTTCCGTTTCTGAGTTTCTTCTTGTCCAGAAACTTTTGCCTCTTCTGCAGGAAGAGATTTATTGAATTCATTGGGTAGGACTTCCCCCCTTTCAACGTTAACAAGCTCGTCAGCAAACTTCTCGTTGCAGGCTGATGGTGCTTCAGAAAGAACTGTGCTCTCCATTTCGTTCATGGCGTCCGAACGGCTGGTACTGCCCATTCATTGACTGCGTCCTCTTGAATGTTCACTTCGGCTTGGAGAACTGCTTTTTCTTCTCCATTAGCCTTCGTCACTAGATTGACTGTGTTCCTCGGCATGATGAGTGTGATTACGGCTTATACGAGATCCTTACTTTAGATCCAACTAGCTTTGCCGTTATAGTCACTCTTTCCCTTGGAAGAGTTTGACTCTCAGTTATCGTCCCTGCAATCACCTATCCGATAGTCTCGGCTATCACAAGAGCGATAGGAGTTCTTGTGGTAGCGTCCTCGTCCAGACCTATTGTCATATTTGTGATCAGATCTTCAAGACTTGTAGCTTGAGTATTTCGACGACTCTCTGTCCCTTTTCTTGGGTTCCTTCAAAGGGCAAACCTTCTCGATCGTTTTGGAGCTTCCCGTCCACGATTTCTTTGTTCAACTTCGACTGAAAATAGTTCACCCTATCGAGGATAGCACCTCTGTCGAAGTTCAGATGATCTGTGTTGCAAAATACCACTCCTTATTTTGATTCTCAGTGTCTTTTTCAATCTTCCCTGGGATATTCTTAGCACTCACGAGAATTTCCTTGATTCGCATGCGATGCTGTTCGCGTGGCTGTACTGGATGAGGTTTCCATCCAGAAATGAACCGGCGATAAATTGAATCACGTGGATATGGAGTATTGAAATACTGATTGATGAAATTTTGCAGGATTTCTTCAAACATCGCTGTCGTCTTTTTTGAGGGAGGATTTTCAACATTGAAAATTTCTCACACTCGGCACTCCAGTAAGTCTCTGGATTGCCTTTAAGGCATTGTGGCAACGTGTCGAAAGAGATGAATCTTTTAACCGACAGCTTTATGGTGACTAGATATTATGGCGCTTCATTCCCCTCATCGGAATAGATGTAGATATTGTACTTAGTGGCGCCATTGAGGCAATAGTCGATGGTCTTTGGAAGTTGATTTCTCGACTTCTTCGCAAACGCCTTTTCTCAGTTGAACATTCTTCGTGTGATAACGCATTGCTTATGAGTGTTAGTGATGTGGGGGGGGCGAAACGCGAAGGTCTTGGATCATTTGAATTATAATGCAAGACCGAGCGTCTTGATGACTGTAGTTTATTAGCTTAGTCTAGTTAATTGAGTTGTAGAAAACTAATTTTTAGTGGATCATATTCGGATTTTCAAACAGTTGCTAGGTTTCAGTATTTCTACTTTTACTATTTTCTGCACAGAGACGTCTATGGAATCCTGCCATCAGATGCAGTTACATTTTCATTTCTATCTGGTTATCAAATTGAAGAAGCAACCTACTAATTCAAAAGAATTAGTTCAAACAGCAAAGGCTGTATTGCTTGCATGGATGGATTCCTCCTGAGAATCATAGTAGCTTCTTCAAAAGAAACAGGAAATGTGAAGGCTTACTTCTCCAGATATTACCAAGCATATGACATAAATCACCAAGTACCGTGAGATTATAAATTTAGAAATGTGGATGCTGCCTTTGTAGCATCAGGAGTTCCTATCGGCAATTCAGAAGGCATCTCTTTCAAGCCCCATTCGTAACTTACCGCCAGGAAAGTTTGTCATCAGTGATATTACCTATGGTTGTTCTGAACAAGTATTCACTCCTTTTTCAGGAGCTGAACAGAGTTCTTTAGCAAATGACGCTTATAACTTAAATATATCCCAGCTTAAAATGTGCATAGAAATTGCGTTTTATATGATGACTAATAAATGGATAAATCTCAGAAGTCTGCTTCAGTGTCGATTCAAAAATGAAGGATAGGTTTTTCTATATATTACTAGGCTACATAACTTTTGTATTAACAAACAAGAGGACATGTTTCAGTTCGAAGAATGTGAGACTAGACGGTTGGCATTATAGGAAGATACTCTTTAAGTTGTGTAGATTGTTTTTAATGATAGAGCAAGGTTAGTTAAAATAAATCAAATCCGTAACTTTTACATGCCTCATCTGAACAGTGATGTCAATCATTTGGCTCCGAAGATAAAGATGGAAATCTACATCGTTAGGAACGGTGGAAGAGCATAGTATGTGATTATGTCGTTAGATGGCATCACTTCTGCCTAGTAAATATAATGGCGAGTTTAATTTACATATTGTGTTGTTATTTGAGTTAATGGAGCGCATGTTACGTATAATAATCGTCGTATGACGAATATTCGATAAAGTACTCGTTATTGAACGCTTAGTTATATTTTTTATCGCCGTATAGAAAGCATCTAATTATAGGACATTGTGGCAAACAATACACATATTCATCGTTACTTGACGAATAATATACATAATAATTGCTGCCTGACGATAATTCTTCAATTTTATCGTCGCACGTAGCCTCTTAATCTATTTAAAAGTGTGTAATCTTCTGACGTCAATATCTATAAATATGCGTCATTGAACGACATTTCTTCATAATTGTCGTCAACTGACAACGATTGGCATCAACAATTGTAACTTAATGGACTTGTAATGAAACTGTCGTCAAAGTAGAACGAAAATGTAATATCCTGTAAAAAGCATTATATATGATATTCAACACCTAAGTTGTTCTATGTATGACATTATTTGGCTGTGTCATCGCTTGTTGACGGTGATATATATTTATATTCGTCAAATTACTATAAAATTAAAGTAAATTCGTCATTAAGATGATTATTCAGCTCCCATCTAAAAATTAATCTTCGCCAATTTACCACATCATTTAACATAATATCAATCGCATTGCAATAAATTGGCAGACAACGCATTGATCTTTCCACTTCATAAAAAAACGGCAAATGACACCACATTTTGAAAAATACACCTTTGGGAAGTTAAACATTATTCGTGTCCCTGGTGATGGTAATTGTTTTTATCGTCCAAAGCTACACCTGACACAGATACTCAACTCCTCCGAAAGCAAAATATTCAGCACGTCACAGATAAGATTGATAAATTTCTCCCATCATATACATTTTACAAACGGCGGTTTGACATTACCCAGCTAAAGGATTCTCCAAAAAATGTACGATATGACAAGAAAGAATTCAAAAACTACCTTGCAATCCGCGGCAACGATTGGGAATTTGCAGATATGTGAATGATATACTTTACATGCATTAAATGTACAATCGAATTTCGATCTCCACAAGATATAAAACATCAACTTAAACATTAAGATGATGATCAAGTGAAAACAAAGAATTACTTCTATGACTAGCGATTGACTTGAAATATTAAAAGCACAATGATCAAGAGCTTAGTACTGATTGGTCAAGTCTAGTGTTATTTCATGCCTCCTACTCGCTTCACTTTGAATGGATAAAGCCAAATGGTGAGAATGATATCTCCTATCAGCAACCATTACCAACAATAATGGCTATCCCACACTCACATGTGAAGCCAAATGCACGCAAAGGTTTAAGATATGAGCCTGTTGAGCAACTCATTCGCTATTAAAGGATTCACAGCAACGCATTCGCTATTAAAGGATTCACATCTAGACATATTCCTATATACACGAGTGCATGAAGGTTACAATTGCTTTTATGCCTGTTAAGCGCACTCTACTATTATGCAAAACTTTGGAATTTGTCTGATATGTCTGAAGAGTGAGAAAACTGAGATATGATCGGGTAAATAAAAATATGGAGAATTGTTTCTAGATAGACATATGCCGATATAGAGATGATGGATACTGATAAAGACGATGTTCTTCCTGAAGACGGTTATGTCATCCCTGAAATTTTTTTAGATAAACAGTTTCGATGACTTTAAGGAGTGGATAAGAATCAGCAGATGTGACAGAGTTTGGATAGATCGGATAGGAGCTGCGTATGTGTAAAAGCTGGAAATCATTTCATTCAGTATAAAATTGAGACGACAATGCACGCGACCTTACGTGATTAACTTTGATTTTGATTATCCAAGACCAGAACATATAAAAATGTTGTGGTACTTTCCCAGGGGGACCCAAATTTTGAACATTTGCATCCATTGGGGACAGATAAAAACTATGACTGGAGCGTCGTTACTGACTGGAGCATTAGAAAATTTCGGCGTTTACGAGATAATGTCAATGCATATGTTGAAGATTTCGATTTGCGCTTATCTATTCAAACAGATTATGAGGCGAATGTAAATATCACAAGTATTAGTGATGATGTCTCCATTTCTGTCAAAAGAAATGATGAAATTGAGAATAGTGAATCCACCTCTGACCACAATAATGAAGACGTTGAGGAGGCACTTGCAGAGGAACCAATGATATGCGCCTACCTAATTCTGTTTTAATTGATAATACAAATAACAATCAGCGATTTAACAAGGAAGCAACTATCACTTATGATTTCTCCATTGCTGTCAGTACAAATGATCGAATTGACAATAGTGAAAGCACTTATGTCCACAAAAATGAACATGTTCAGGAGTTAATTGCAAAGGAAGCAGTGATATGCGCCATTCTTGATCCACATATCATCGATGATGAAAATGAAAATCAGCAAATTAATAAGGAGAACGAAGTAAATGTTGCGGAGTCATATCCTGTTTCACATGTCATTGCGGCACTCACACCAAAATTAATTGAAGAAGAATATAAAGGGGGTTGTTTCAGAAGTAGTAAAATCATTGGTTTCAAAAATCAGCATGAGGACAGAAGAAGTTGTGTCATCAGTATATAAAATTTGTGCATCTGATGCATCAAAAACGTTGATTGAGTTGCAGAATGACATTACAAATGATACTAGCACTATGATTAAGAAAAAACAGTTGATGATAAGGAAAATATTTTATTTGCAAACATCTCATTTGAAGGTGTGATAAAGTTTACCATGAAAAGATGAGTTGTACATTTCGTTGAAAAATGGGAATTAAGAGATATAAAATGTTTGGTACATGAGAGGGTAAAATCTGGCGTGAAAAGTTTAAAAAATAATTGGACAAGATGTGATGCGAAGTTATGCATAGTTTACAAAAGACGATGGTGAAATCGACCAGTGGATTGTCATTGGCCATTGCACTGAATGAAAGAGGACATAGTCATTTGCTCATTCAATGGTTCTCTGCAGGGCAAAGGTGGTCTACTAACTGCGCAGAGAGAGATAACTTGATCTCGGCATTGGAGTGTATGCATTAGATCCTCCTGTTGCTCGCAATGTGTATCACATTTTCGGAGTATCTGACCTTAATCCTGAATTAGAGATGCTAAATCCATAAGAGAAATGGTGAATATGGCACTTCATCAGTATAGAGATGTCATTAGGTCGCTACACCCTGGGTGGAAGTATTACACTGTTGATGTCTTGTGTTCCTTACAATAGGAAGAGGAAAAAATGACTCCGGATTTCGTTTCATATTACAATGATGATAAAGAAAACGAGAAGAGTCCAGAATTGCGACCAATCACATTGGAGATTGCACTATCTGTGTATGACTCTGGCTTTTGTGAAAAGACTGCAAGAAAAGATGGAAAGATTTTTCCGAACATTAATACAGTTTAATTTGGAGAGGTAATGCATTATACTAACAGTTTTCTTTGTTGGGATGAGTAAATTTAGGAAGAACAAGATGTACAGACTTATTGCTTATTTCGTCAGAGATGTCAATGATTTTCCAACATTTCAAAAGTATGCTGAACTCAATGCATCGGTTAGAATGTTGAAGGTAATAAAAAAGGAAGAAGGCTGCCACTTCCACAAAAGTTATAAGCCATAAAATGTAATGATATTCTCGCTCGTTGTTAGTGTCATCGATTTTTGCGTTCTTTGATTGCAAGTAACTGTTAGTAATATCAAGTAATCGAATTGATGAAAGATTGATAACAGAGATAGATTAATAGACAAATGTTTGTTTATGTCTGCGATAAGTGTCTTTTCGCTGTTAAAAATAGTGAAAAGTGTGAGTTGAACTAATTCCATTATGACAATTATTTGGCAACAATCGCGTTAAATGACTACAAAACATCAATTTAATCGTCACTAAAAGCTTAGTTATCAAAACTATCGTTTATGAAATATCCATGTATTCATTGAAGTATCCAAGATACATGACGACATATGAGTAAAAAGTGTTACAAGGCAAATTAAAGTAAACAAAATGGTGGTTCTTTTCTTGATATGTAACAGCGCAGTACATTACTTTCTTCATATGACATGTGAGTAAAATTGTCACTATTTGACGATGTCTATATCTCATTGGTCAATATATGCCATTTCAAACAATATGCTGTTGTACTGTAATGTTCAGCTTCAATTACATAGAAATTGACATATGATGTAGATAGCAACATTTGACTATAATTGGCAAATAACAATAATCATATTGTAACCTATTCATCATGTAAAGCGTTTCCATCAGTATTTCCATTATAGTTACGTTGATAGGTTACCATACATACAATCATTTTTTATGATGATTTATAATCATCCTCGTCATACAACATATACTTGATTTTTATTTGTTGTTAGATGAATATTCTGCAACTTAATGTGATAATAAAATAGGATTATCATCTTATAGTGACAAATATTTTTGATTAGTTTTCTTACTGAACAATGATTTCTATAAATTAGCGCTCTACTGCATACTGAAATCAAAAATGACTACAGTTATTAACTACAAGTATCAGACAGATTATTCATTTTCATTATCATCATTAAGGCTGCTATTACTACAATTAATTGTCATGGCAGCCTACAGTATCTGAAAATGGTGATTGGACTGCACATCTCTACAAAAAATTTACTTATTGGATTCTTCAAAATCATATTCACACCACATCTCTTCTCTTCGTTTTTCTTCTTGCATTTGACAATCCTCCATACCTTTGGCCTCTCTCATTTGACAATATTCTTATCTATTGTCCTTATCAAATTTTGTCTGATTGATTATGAGTGTGAGAACCTAATCAAGAGGATTAGTCTCTGATTTCAGCAATTGGTTCTGGCTCATTGCTTGGTCAGCAATGTCAGCAACTTTTAGCTTCATTGATCCAGATGTACTGAATGAGGAGCTACTTGTGTTCTCATTTGTCATCTGAGTTAAATTAATGGGTGTTATGCTGCTTGTCTCAGGGGCGTCTTCTACATCTATGGCAGATGTATACTAAACTTTGATGTGGATTTCTTCCTTCTCATCATCACCAGAAGTTTGTCAACTTCCAAAGTAAGATTTTGTGGATGTATTGTAGGGAGAAGTAAATTGTCATTTTCTTCTTCACAAGGAGAACTGTTGCATTCATTGACTATTTTTCTGCCTATTTCCTTTGCCTGCTTAACATCCCAAGGCTGTTCACTTGAGCCAGTTTCTTTAAACTGATTCATAAATGGAATTAAAGATGCCCAGGATAGGGGGAGAGAAGAGGTGGGTGGGGTAGGAGGAATAGGTGACTTGTGACTTATGTTGATGTGAATTGGGATTGATGAAGGACATGAAAGTGGAGTAGAAATTTTCAAAATGCACCATATTTGTGATACCACATTTTTGTGATTTGCTCAGAGCTTTTTACAAGTATCAAGAATATTTGGTATGTGTGATGCCCTGTCCAAGCAATTCGACAAATGAAAATTTCTTTTGAGAAAAGGGGTTGTCTTGCCATTTGGCACAGATTTTGGTAAAATTTGAGTAGGTTGAATTTCGTGTGCGCTTCACTTTTCTACCAAATAATAGTAGTACCACATTACTATGAGCCTTCATGATGAGTTTCAATAACCGGGATGCGTTTGATAAAGCAGATACTCCAGTCGAAAACGTCAATCATCATTCCATTCGTCCTCTGAGACAACGGAAGCGACAAAATGAGCAGAGTGTATTATCACTCCCTACGTCACAGGCTGAGTTGATATATGTTCAAGAAAGACATGGGACTCAGAGAGGTGAAAATGTCGAATCTTGGCAGGTCAAATTACTCAAGTATCTGAATTCCAGATGTGTTCAGCATTTCTTCATTACACTTTTGATTTCCGATGTCCTCATATTGTTCTTAGAGCTAGGCTTAGATGCCTTTTTCCCTTCTTGCAAAATCATTATGAGAGATGCAGTGTCTTGCTGTCCTTTAGATAGCTACCTCACAGTGTCAATGTCACGGATACTCTCTGAAAACGAAGAAAAACATCAGAATGACCTGTGTAATGCTCCACTTGTAGAGACTCATTATGCTGCAGGATGTGATGATCACAAATATCCTGGTGAGTACTGCTAAACTCCCTTCTCTTGTATCTGATCTTGTCCTGTAACCTTTCAACTCACATTAAAATCATTGCTAAATTCAAATATCTACCTAATCAATAGGAGTGCATGTGGCACATAACATCTTTTACGCTCTCACAGTGCTAATACTCGTTACTTTTGAGATAGAACTCTGTACCATGATCTATCTCCTAGGTCCTGCTAAATTTTTCTCTCACATCTTGTACTGTTTGGATTTCTTCATCGTCAGTGTTTCTCTTACTTTGGAAATCTTATTCCGTCAGCTTCATCAAGAAATACTTACCGATCTTGCGGGTCTTCTTATCGTTTTTCGCATTTGGAGATTTGTCAGAATAGGGCATGGTCTGGTATCTAGTACCTATGAGTTGCAAGAAGAAAAGATTCTTGAATACAAATCTTACATTCACGAAATTGAAACGGTTGTGAAGAATATGGGAGGGGAATTGCCAGAAAGGAAAAACGTATCATTTTTTGACGAAACCAGTCACTGAAATACATTTCATTTTTGATGTGGCAATGAAGAACATATTTGTACGAATAGTAGGATGAAACTGTCATGTTTCTTACGGTAAATAATAGTCATAGCTAATAATGAATAAAGTTTTATCTGGCAATGAGAATCGGTAAAATTTAATGGAATTCTATAAACATCTGTGTTGAAATTATCCAATATCAGAATCTGAGCACAAATCAATGGTATCGCCCTTGACAGGATATGCTGCCCCTATTTTCTTGGGAATGTTATTAAGACATGTGAGCTGGAGTGATCGCTGGTTAGCTTTCTGACGATCAATAATATTATTCCTTCGCATCAGTGTCTTCAGATATGAGGAATTATTCTTTGAATTCTTTTGAATTCTCTCTGAGTCATGAGAAGCTTTTGAACTAAGAGAAATCGGTGATGATTGGGACAGTAATACTCTATTCTTCTGTATATTACTAACACGTTTCCTTGGAATGGGTTCATTCAAATGAGCCACATATTTGACAGATTTATCATGAAATTTTTCTGGTGAATGATAATGACTTATTTCTTGCGTAGCAGATGTATTTCTCTGGTTGTTCGATATAGCGTTGACCTTCTTTTTGTGAACAGGTATGAAATCTACACATCCCTGTGTTGCTTTCCGCTTCTGTCCACTGTCGGCATATTTTTCAGAGATCTTATTCAGGGATTCCTCATTTTCCTCTGAGAGAAGTCCTTTCCTAGTTTGACGGCTGGGAGACTTATTATCAATATATTGCTCTTCAAAAGAATTTCGTTTCTGCTCTTTTTTTGGAGATGAAAGATTTCTTTTTCGAGGTGAAGTTTTCAGCACCGATCTTGCATTTTCGGCGCTTTCTAAAGTATCTTTCGAAAACGTGTATTTGCTAATCCATGACATAGTTTTTCGCTCATTGCTTTTTGATTTCCCCTCGTAAAGCGAAAGTAAGGTCTGCAACACAACATCTCTCCGGATGCACGTTTCAAGGTTTTGCTCATTGAGGGGCTGTGAAACATTAACCGCCTCCGGTCGTGTTTCTTCTGTCGAAGCAGACCACCTGGATATGTACCAATCATTGTCTTCCTCAGGTGCATCACACATGGACCGATCTGGATCTCGTTTGCTGCAATGAAGGGGTAAGACAATAATTAATCTCAAGATTTGAAAATTCAGCCATCATAAGATTCATAGTACTCACTTGTCTTTGCAATACCATTTGTCAGGAAGGTTTAAAATTTCATCTTCAGGAGTTTCTGGGTGAAAGCGAAGAAACAGGTGGAATACAAGTTATTAGAAAATAACAGAAGAAAATGCGCCTAGTGAATGGAAGGATACAGAGGACAAAACATACCTGGATGAAGCATCCTCCATTTGTCACATCGTTCACCTTTGTCGATGGTATAAGAGAATTAGTGGATTGACTTACTTAAAATATCGCAAACTATAGATGACTTACACTGAACCCATGTGTCATTCGCTTGAAGCAAGTCCATCTCTCTTTTTGAAAAAAGTCGTTCAATGTTACGCTGATCAATGACAAGGTTAGACAAAGAAGTCTTAGCTGCTGCACGGGAAAAGATTTTCTCTTCCATGCTGCCTTCGGCAAGCAAACGGTAACAGTATACTGGCTTGGTTTGACCGAATCTATTCCAAGGAAATAATTCAATTTGAATAATCATGTGGCATTAGCTTTTTCTTCTTAGAAATTCAGGAGAAAACTAGAGCTTACCTGTAACACCTGTGAATAGCTTGTTCACTAATAACTGGATTCCAATGCGTATCCATTAAAACAACGCGATTGGCAGCAACGAGGTTTATTCCTAATCCACCTGCCTTAGTCGAGATCAAAAATAGCTTGGAGCGTTCAATGTCGATGGTGTTGAAAGCATCTACAAGTTCACCGCGTTCCTTAGCATTGACAGACTAATATTGAAGGTGGTGAAAAAGAAAATCATGTTTTTTGCAATAATACATCAAATCAGAAAATGTACTCACTCCATCTATACGAAGATATTCATTATTCTTTCTCCAGCCACCAAATTTTTTAGTATTGTTGGGTATGCCAGCATTAAATCCTCCCCAATCCGGAGTTTGCAAAACTTCTTCAATAAAGTTGAGCGTCTTGAGGCACTGGCTGAATACAACTACTTTCTCTCCAATCAAGTCGCAATGGGCTTACAATAGAATTCTTAGAATCGAAGCTGAAAAGAAATAAATCAAAATAACGATTGATGCATCGTACCGATTATCTGTAAGAGAATCATGATCTTTCCTCCATTATTGATTGCCTTGATATTCCGACCACTTATCTGGATCCGGTCTAAAAATGACCTCCACCATTCCGTTTTATCAAGAGGACTATTTTCGTCAGCGTCAAACTTCCCGTCGCAAGTATTTTCATGCTCAATAGCATCTTCGAGCTATAAAACAAGGTAAGCGACTCAAATTTTTACAAAATATCACCATAAAGTCATAATAATACCACGTTATAATGATCTTACAGTACGAAACTTGGCGGTTTGACATTTGTCACACATCCAAGCATATTTCTCTATGAAATAATAAGTGAAACAATTGTAATCAGAAAACTTGACGAATCGGACTGCACTGATCACTTCACTTACCTGGTGCAATGTTAGGGAGGATTTTTTCTTGATCTTTGAACGTCTCAGTATCAGTTGAAGAGTTACAAAAAGCCCCTCTAGCCTCGAGAGTCAAACAGGCGGGATGATTATTCACGGGACGCAATGCATGATACTGCTCAAAAAAATTCACATCATTTTGTTTTCGATACTTGCAAAATTCACGATACAGCTAAATAAATGGGTGAAATAACAAAACATTTAGTCCGCACGAACATCACTGTAGAAGAGACACTTATATTTCAATATTGCTACGATGGGGAGCACTTACCTTAATTTGAATTTTAGATTGCCGTACATGAATGACAGCCTCTTGTTTAAATGGAAGCTCTTTCTTCAAAACTTCTTTATCACATCGATGGATAGTTGCAGATAAAATCTTATGCAACTCAGTTGACAGCTCCTCTTGCTTTGATGCCTCGGCGGGACTGCAGTCAGCTGCCATGCCGTCCATAATAGGCTTCTCGTATTTATTTATAAATGAAATTTCACTCCCAAGACATTCCGGTTTTGTCCAAGTTGCCATGCGATAATATTCGACAAGATTATTTTGCAGAGGAGTACCAGTGAGTAAGAGACGTAGCCTAGTCTTCATATTCTTCAAAATTTTGAAGATTATTGAGGTGTGACTCTTGAGCATTGTATGTGCCTCATCCAAAACGACAACATCGGGTCCGGGATTGAATAGTGCCTTTCGAAGAAAATCATCTCCTTCAGAGGTCCTATTAGTGCTACTTTCCTTGGCAGAGCCATCTTTTTCAATGATGGAGTTACAAGTGCTTGCATATTTGCCAGTTGAACAACAGAGTACTCCTCCATAATCTGACCACTCCCGGATTAGTTTGTCTTTGTTGACTTGATTTTCCCACGAATAAAAACGAATGAAAGGAACTTTTCTTCCTGAACTTACGCCGATCCATTTCCTAAATTCAGCTTCCCAATTCGCCAGAGTATTGACTGAGAAGAAAGAAGTATTTTTGAACACAATAACGACGGTTAATTGACAGCATGAAATAGTCATCGCTTACCTGGTGCAATTAGTAATGCTTTGTGTACGATTCGCTTGACGTTACCATTCGTTGATGAAACCAAAGAAGGATGTGTTAAAAGTGTATGAATAATACATATTGTTTGAATACTCTTTCCTTTGTGTTAAAAATAAGAAACAAGAGATTATTTTTGGAATGATCAATATGCTATTTATAGGTTATTTCCGAAGGTATGAACAACTTACCCATGCCCATGCTGTGAGCTAGGATTGCTCCCTTTATACTTTCATCTGATTTCATAATATCAGAGCAAATATTATTCCAACAAAATTTCACACCTTCCACTTGATGGTTTTTTAGTAACAATCCCAAAGGTTTGCAAACAGATATTTTACTCGAACAACTTTGAACTTGGAGAGATATATCAGAGTTCTCAAAGGGTATATCGCTACCAATCAGCATGCCTCTCATCGATGCATTACTAGCCGTAGAATGAAGAATATCTGAGTCGGATCGCAAAGCAGTTTGAAACTGAGCACGTTTCTTTGGTTTTTGACTCGACTCTGGTACTGTCCCATCCACCGTCGTCTTAATTCCGTTGTTGGGAATGCGAGGCTGGTATTCCTTAGTAATATTAGACAAGTGAGCTGATGTTAACTCACTTTTGGCGTGGGATCTAAGAGCTTGCAGGGTTAGATTACGTTTAACTAATCTGACACTACCGACATTTTTGTCGCTACGAATCATCATCATATCAGCTTCCTTATCAAGAATAGCATCATCGCTATCTTTGATACAGCTCTTTTTCTCCAGCTCCTTAAAATCGATTCTGTCACCAAGGATGAACTCCTCAAATTTGATGGATTTCCTTTCGAAAAATTCAATATCCTCTTTCGTAGTTCCACACCTACTTCCCCAGCGCTTGGTAGCATCTGGGTGTGATTCCAACAAAGACTTCATTTGAATTATGGCTCCTTCAGTGGTATTTATGTCTTCAATTTCTTTAAGAAATAATGGATCCAAGTCTTCTGGTTCAAACTTATAGATATCAGGATTCGTCGACTTATAGCCTAAAAATATGGTGATGCAAACAATGAAAAATAGAACCGAAAAACATTTACTTGAGGAAAGTTCTTCCATTAACAGTGAAAACTATAAAATGAAATTTCCTTCAAATGATACTGACGCACCCGTCGCCCCTCTAAATTCTCCTGGAGTGTACCCTTCTTGAATATCTCTTCGGGCTGTTTACAGAAGGAAAGAAGAGTGTCATATCATCATCATTGACAAAAATGGTTCTTTCATAGCAAAGATTAGTATTCTAACCTACCCAACTCTTGCTCGGCATTTTTTTTCCAACATGGATTCAACTCCTTTCCAACCTCACGACGTTCCCCCTTTTCTACTGTTCGAAATTTGTAAAATGACTCAATACTAACATTCATACTTTCCAATTCATCTTGTAACCTTCCAATTGTATCTGAGCACCTCTCCAGAGTACGCTGCCAGAGCTTTCTGTATGCTTCCACTTCTTCACAAACAACTGAGTTAAGTTCCTTAGATCCCACCCTGTAATTTCCTTCGGATAGAAGCTCTCTTTTGATTTTTCGACGTATTTGGTCAATATGTTCATCTTCTATCTTCAGTTGTGCATCTTCAAATTTATCTTCAACATTATTTAGCTCATCAATGAGCATGCTTATTCGAGAATCATCCTCATCAGTTACTTCCTCATTACCACTATGCTCCGGATATCCCGATGCCAAAAGGCTTCGATAAGTCTCCTGCAACTCCTTCAAAAATGGCGAAGGACGACAATGACAACATTCCCACTGCTCATCTGAATGACTACAAGCCCTACGAACTTCTTCCAGTGCTTCTTTTTTTCCACCCATAGAAATGACAATGCATCTCTGGCAAAAAGAGCGTGGACAAGAGTCACATAACACCAAATCATTTTCTCCATCATCTGCCAGAGGTGGGTAAGATTGGTTCAAATCCATTTCTGTCTGCCCACACCACGAACAAGACTGATAGTCACTATAGTCTCCGTCATTATTGTCACCATTGGTTGGTGTGACATTATTAATTTTATCCAAAATATCCTTTTCAACCGACTCAGCTGCATCTTGGCAGACACTGCACACTATTACACGTAATAGAGGATGTTCATGCATGAGATAGTAGCTCACTGCATCTCTGCCACTCCCTCTCTCATCGTTGTTGTCAACTTGTAGACTGACAAAGCAGCTCCAGCAATGAGCTTTCACAGGGTCCAATGCTGTTTCTCCAATCACAATGTCATCATCATGAGAAAGCGAAGAGCTCGATACCACTGACGAGTTGGAGCTACTAATTTCGACAGCATCTTGTATTTGATGGTGATTGGACGTGGACGATTGCGGAGCACAAACGCCCGAGCGACCTCGCTTTTCGGCACCACGCTTTTTCGAGCGGGTCATGAGAAGTTCAAAAGTTTATAATGTTACTTAGGAAAAAGAGGCTGTAACAAATGTGAAAACACGAGTGGTTCTCGCTTCATCGGCTAGGAGGGCACTGATGGAGGGGTAGATCTCGAGCCTATGTTGATGTTTGATGTTGTCGCTGTTGTTGGATCAGGATGAAATTGAACTATAATTGTGGGTCATCTCAGCGCGCCAAAATTCTACAGTCTGTCCAATTGTATGGAACATGGTATTCGGAATGCCCCGAAAAGGTAGTATACTGATTCCAAAATAAAAATTCATGCAGACCTAAATGGAAAAGTGGTTGCATTGTTCCAGAGAATCATTAAAATATTTCCTTTCAGGTTACTTCATTTTTTTATCAGAGTTGCCTCTACACAACACAACAACAATCATTGGAAGACTCATGTCTTGATCTAATCTACTAGTAGTTACCAAGGATTGTAACTACTGATATTATACATTGCCATGATGAGGTGAAGATGGAAGACCACTGTTAAGTGAGATTGCCAGGACAGTGGCATTGTATATGTGGCTCAGGGAGTGATGGTGACATCCAAAAATCATGCCAATGTACATATGATAGGTGTAGGTCACTACATTTTTACAGTGGCATCATGAGCCTGTGGACCATGGAGATGTGGAGGTAAGGGATGGCAACACACTCCTGTCACCAAAGTGTGGCTTAAATGTAGAAGGCATCTTGTGGTCCATGCAAATTAAGCACCTTGTGACAATTTTGTCAGTGAATCCATGATATTCTAGTGTGTTTAAGGAAGATTTTGGAGGATGATATCATATATTTGATGTATCCAATGCAGGTCCAGATATGCTGGTTACTTTGCTGGTGAGAGGGTGCCTGTTTCTATCACCAAGGTGGAAATTGAAAATTTAAGCAGCATGCCCATTCTTAGTGGATGTTTGTAGCACAAGCAGCTGACCAGTATTGAGTATTCTCAAATACCTGGTGAATGATATTCCAGACAGATTTCATGTCTTGTTGGAAGTAGGATGGAAAGAGCCTGTCTCATAATCATGAGTCATTGGGTAGTAAATACTCTGTGTGATGATAGGTGCCCAAGCAGTAATTGAGTGTCCCACGTGAGATAATTGGAGCGAGATCAAGAGCATGAGCAGAAGGTTGGAAATTCTCTTGAATAACATAAGCAAGTCTGATCATAGTCATTCCTCTGGGATCAGCAAGAACAAGTTCAATGTGGTCAACTGTCCCTGTTAAGTTCTTGGGGATGAACTTGGGGATCATGGCAGCAGAGTTCCTATGATTCTCCAACATCGTGTGGTGGGTAGCAGCAAGGAGCAGGTCTTCACGCATGATAGCATCCAAGAAAACTGGGCGTTGAATCTTTTCTAACTTGGAGTAGTAAGCACAAGTATATCGCAGGTGACTAGCAGAGTCCATGGGAAGGGTCATCCCAGCAAGTTCAAATGTCTCAATAGTGTGGTTAACATTCGAATTGGAGAGCAAAGCATGGGCGGGAGCATCTGTCATCTGATAATCATAGACAAGCATGTGAGCCGCAGAGAGCAGCAAAGGTCTACCATTTGAAGGTAAGACCAAGGCATTGCTCAAGAAGCACTTAAGTCATCAAACTGTATGACAGATGAAGAATGTTCGAATCTTGTGTTCTCTCTCATTGCTGGAGAAGCGTGAGCAGTAGCAGCTTCTGCATTCAATACAGGAGAAGCAGTAGCAGTCCCTGCATATGATGCAGTAGGAGCAGTAGCTGTAGCAGGAGTAATTACAGCAGTGATAATTGAGGCAAGGTAAGCATCCATGTCGCATTGACCCAAGACAGCAAGATGCACATTATAGGTGACCAATTGTTTCTTTGTCAAAGGGTAGTCGGGCCAAACAATGGCAGCTGAGAGAGCAGTGACATCGGCGAAGCCAGCAGGAGCATGTGCAGGTGCAGCTACCTCAGCAACAGCAGCAGAAGCCAGGTAAACTACCAAATTAATGGTAGAAGCCTCTGGGACGCTGACTGGAGCATTGACAGGAGCAGCCAATGCAGCTGTCAAATTAAGAGCAGCTGCAGGCGGAGCAATGGCAGGAGCAAGTGAAGCTACTGTAGGAGCAGGTGGAGCAATCACCCCTATGGGATCTAGAGCTGACCAAAGCTTTGCTCTAGTAGCGTCCTGATGGCAACTGTTTTGGCTCCTCCCTTTCTCAGGAGTTGAATGTCCACTAGATTTATTCTCTGGAGCAAAAGCAGCTGCAGCACTGGAATGAGTGCTCAAACAAGAACACATCATGATCCTAGCAGAGTGCTGACTGGGACAGTTTCAAGGAGCAGAAGCAGCAGCAGAGGGAGTTTCCCCCTCAACAACGTCCACAATGTCCGTTCCAAATGAATCAGTAGAGCTGGAAGCAGTAGCAGTGGCAATGAGCCAGGGATGGCTTGAGTCGAAGTGACCCCATGCGTTGTTGATGACAACAGAAGCAGCAGGAGCAATGTGAGCAGTGGGCGCTTCAATCAGTTCACTGGAGGCAGAAGCATTCACCACTAGGAAATCACCAATGGTTCCATCAGCAGAGACAGTGGCGTTGTCTTGTGTTGCTTGTAGCACGTCTCCCCATACAGACGCTGCAGCATCACAATCATCACCGTCAGTGCTTGACGCAAGCTCTAAGCTTGACACAATGACAACAAGGGTGAGCCGCTTGAGCCAGACAAGAGCAGACGGGGGTCTCTTGCAGAGTAGCAACCAATCTTATTCGAGTAATTCTTCTTGATAGGGTATCAGAGCAGAAGGTCTTGATAAACTGATTGAATCACTATGGCTAGCCATCTTAATATGTACTTTTACCATGTGAGTAAACCTCCTCGTCATATCTAGCGCTTCCAACGCTAATCCCAAAAGTGGATTGGTTTACAACTAAGGTATTATAACTGTCTGTTACTAATACTAACTATGTTTAGATTAACAACATTTGATTACTATTAAATATTTTCAAAGTATACTCGGGCATTTCCATTTGGGGGAGGAGAGCCTAGAAATGGTACTGTTGGAAGAGGAGCCAAAGTTATTCTTGGGACGAACGCACGTACGCGAAAGTAATCACTGCAAACATCATGGCCTTCCAACTCAAAACCGAATTCACTGTAATTTTTCTCAACAAAAATGCTTGCAAGAAGTTCATCTCTATATAAGTTTTTTCTAAGATCATAATAGCAATATCCAAACCATTATATCTCATATTCAAGGATTTCTCAATCAAAGTTTTCTCTTTCTAGTAGCCCTGTTGACTACTGCATCTGCCATCAATAATCCATAAGCAGAGAGAATGCCTCGTGTACCTTTCTTGTTCCCAGAACCCTTGAAATTGCACTAGCATGATGAGGACCAGCTAGATCAAAACAGGCCAATACATATTTGGTGATATCGAATCCTCTGGTTTAAGTTATGTAGCAAATGGGCCAACACATGGTTTCATTTGCCACCTGTACAAAGCCATAGGCCAGGTCATCAATACCTCTTGCTCTAACAACTGGATCCACATTAGCAAGGGATTAGAATGCTACCCTTGCACCATCCAAGAATTATGGTTCATGGTTATCATCAGTTGTGATGATGTTTTTTCAATGTCTAGTGGCAGCATAATGATGGGATTCATGCAGACGGTGTTGAGAACTGTTGGTGGTGAAGAGTGAATATTTGGGGAGGGTGGGGGGAGGGAAGGAGTGACAGTAAAGGGAAATACATAAGGAACAAGTAACATGTTTTTGTGTGTCACAAAAATACAATTCATCATATATGAATTTCTGGTTGTGCCTGAATTTTGGGGGTAGTAATTTTGGCTCGCCTGAAATTTTGATGATATCTAATTGGGCCAACAATGGCAATTCTGTAGATTGACCATGACAGCCAAAAATCGCGATTAAAATAGGGAATTTTTGAAAAATTATGTCACTTCTCATATCAGTCTGTTTGTAATCATTTCAGCTGTTTAGAAAAGCTAATCAAAAGGGCTAAAAGACTGTATTAATGAATAATAGCTGCTCTGTATGTTGAAACTGTGGCATAAAAAATCAGTAGCACAAGTGGTTATTGTGCTGGTTTATTGGGCATAACTCAATCAGTATCTGTCCAACAAGTACGATTGAGCACACGATAGGCTGATCTTATGGGGAGGAATCTATTGGTATAAAATTCATGGGGCTATCTCAATATTCAGTTCGTGAGGAAAGATCATTGAACTTTGGTCGATTAAAAAAGTAAGACTGGTAGTAATTACTAGCATTAATCTACTACTCCTACTATATATGTTGGGACCCGTATGGGAAACGATCCAGTATACATACTGGCACGTCCAGTATAGGTTGGCAGTATTCATGCTGACAGAATTATCCAT
>JALLAW010000007.1:0-26035 GCA_036939535.1 Cyclotella kingstonii | reverse complement strand
CGGAACAAAGTCAATCATAGTGATGGAGTTGAATTGATGGTTGACAGTGGTGGTGGGTTTGGAGGTTCTGGGTATCACGATCAATGGTGGTGGTGGGTTGCTAATCATTAGTAACATTGGAAAGATAAGCCTAGTGTTAGTTGCAATGGTTGTTACTAACGATTTTGATTATCTAGTGATGAGTGACACAAGGTGAAAGATAAAAAGGTGATGTGGTGAGGAACTGGACAGATGACAATAGAAGACATGGTGTCACCACATTGACACCACGTTGAGCATATGGCAGACGATCAACACTAAGATTCATCTTCAGAACACCAAATCAGCTCTTCAATTGACTGCAAAAGTGGTTTGGTTGCCACTGACATGGCCTCACTCGAACCCTCTAAATTCTTAGCTCAATTCAGCACCTTTTCAAGCGACTTTTTCCAACAGTTCTTCTCCTTGTGTCCGAGCTTGTTGCAATGAGAACAGTTTGAAGCCTTGGCTCCTACTGCCGCGTCCATCGAAGCTCAAGCCTTTTCATTTGACTCCGCTTTCTCGTTCCCACCCTTCTTCACTTTTGGGCAGTCTTTCACTTTGTGCCCAAACTTTGTGGCACTTCCTGCACCTGCCCTTAAATGTTTCAAGCAACATCTCAACTCCTTCATCATCTGATTTGAGCTAGAACTTGCTTGAAGTATAATTTCCTACCATCCGCCATGCAACTTTTATTTCCTTGCAGAGCTCCTCTGCCATCGCATTCCGTAACTTGGTAGTCTTGTACATAAAATGTGTTGAGCAAATGACCAAATAGTACTGTTTTCCTCCAATTGTCATCACCAGCGGTTGCCGCTTGTCATCCATGACAGACTTGTTAAATTGGCACTCAACAGCCGCAATATCATCAAGTATCTTCATCCAATTATCACTTTCTTGCAAGGATACTTTAAGTACTGCTCACTCCATCTCTGCTTCTGCCATGACGTCATCTGGTTGGTACGGTTTGCTCAACGCTTCCCAAACACAACACTCTTTTCAGTTTGGCCAATTTGTGTGGTCATGCCTGTTCTCTGTAAGGATGTTGTTCATGTCCTTTGTTGGTGGTAAGAGCCTGAATAAGCCCATGAATGGCTTTAGCATTCATCTCTTTTGCATCTGTTTATTTCTTTTCTACAGGAATTGAAGGGTCATGTACTGTTGATTCCAACGCTGGCAATGCAGCTTCAATCGTGCTAACCAGGGCCACAGTAAATCCTGTCTCCTGCATGCACATGATGAACTTCATCTCCCACACCATGAACTCCTCTCTTCCTTTCCCATGGAACTCCAGCGCTTTCAAACTCCTGATTCCACTCATCTTGCTTGTTTTCACTTTCACTCTTCTGGTGCAATCCTGTCACTTTGGAATTTCAAAAATCTTGTTTCTTGAATCAACTCCTTCAGAGTATCTGGCTAGCTCTTGTACTCAAGTATGTTGGGAGCCTTTGAGACTTCTAAGTGGTATTTGGTGTTAAATACAAGTTATAACTACCTAGAGACAACTAGAGGCAAAGAGAGACAGGTCCAGTCCACCAAGTCAGAACAAAGGTGTCAGGATGCTCACGTGGTAGAGTTGACAGATGTCTGCTCACATATGGTAGTATGATGGCACAAGGATGATGATCATGGCACATTGTGCCAATCGTCAAAACAATTTAAACAGTAGACATGTATGAGTATAAGTTCCAACAGGAGGTCTGTTATCAGAGCTGATGGCTACTGTAGGGAGTGAGTCTTGCTGAAGATCTGCTTCTGTGATATAGGGATTTTGATGAGAGAGCACATCAAGGACTGTTATCTGAGCTGATGGCTACAGTATGAGGGAGTCACATTGAAGACCCTCTTCTGGGTTGTAGAGATTTTGATGAGGGAGCTGATGGAGGTCTGCCATTGGAGCTGATCAGAGCTGATGGCTGCTGTAGGGAATGAGTCTTGCTAAAGACCTGCTTCTGTGATGTAGGAATGTTGATGAGGGTGCTCATCAAGGACTGTCATCTCAGCTGATGGCTACAGTATGAGGGAGTCACATTTAAGACCCTCTTCTGGGTTGCTGAGATTTTGATGAGGGAGCTGATGGAGGTCTGCCATTGGGGCTGATGGATGTCTTCTGTTGGAGCTGATGGCTACATTAGGGTGGGATTGCATCCAAAACAGTATTATTGTTTAGATTGCAATTATGAGTGGTGATGGAACAAATGTTTTGTGTAGAGGAAAAACAAAAATCTGATTTTATCTAAATAGTGTTTACCAAACTCAATGTCTGTACAAAAGATTTTTTTGGTGACAAAATATCATAGTATGAATTTAACTTCTCCTGTCTTACTACCAGGTGCAAAATTTGTTGGATCATCAATTTGTCTGTTGGGATCTATTTTCTCTTACTTCCATCTGATTTCACAATGTTATCACCAGTGCAAAGAGTAATGCCTCTATTTTGACCTATCTTGAACAGAGTAAAAATTAAGTCTCTCCTCTGAACAATCAGCAGCATGAATATACAAATAGTTGTATGCTGTCTTCATTGCTACCAGATAGTTTATAGGTAAAAGTTCAGATATAATGGTTTAAAATAGCTAAGCATTTCTGTTATCATTATTTCATGGGTTTTCAAACTGTTTGAGGTATTCCTGAAGGAGGGAGACTCTGCCAGAGAGAGTAAATTGTATTGAGACGCATTTTATCCAAAAGTCCCTCAAATAAGGCTAATGATTCTCTCTTGTATTCATCTGAAGGATCAAGGTTTTGATATTTTCTTAAAAACACATTTTCTTTTAAATTTTCCATATTTTGAAGGTGATCACTCCAGGCATTGTCCATTGATACAAGAGTGATATAATTGGCTGAACGAGCCAGAGATCCAGGTGCTCTTCCATCAGACTGTAAGGAATGGTAAGAAAGAAAAAAGTTATAAAAAATTAACTTTTATGCAGCAAATTTTATTGAAGAACCAACCTTTGCATTTATTTCTTGCTCATTGATTTTGGCTGTAAATATTTCCTCTACAGCCACATTAAGAAATGAAATGGCTTCATCCCATTTCAATGCAGATAAATCATCCAATGAAATCACAGGCAAGACAGATGGGAAGAATTGACCAATCTTTTCCATTACTTTGTCTACCTTAACAGTACCATCATCATTTGTCTGGGCTTTCACTATGTCAGAGATAGTTTGTTGGTTGTAACTGTACATTATCTTTAAGGTCTCATCGGGATTACTGAACAAAACATCTTGTCTCTTTTTGTAGAAGATTTTTCGCTGTTCATTCAAAACATTGTCAAAGTCAAAAATTTGACCACGAATATCTCGGTATTTCTCCTCGACGGCAAGTTGAACCTTATTCAGCGCATCAGTCACCTGAGGAGCCTCAATAGGCATGTCATCCGACACACGGAATGTTTTGAGTATGTTCTTTAAACCGTCTCCTCCAAATATTACAAACATATCATCCTCAAAGGACAAGAAGAAACGAGATGTTCCAGGGTCACCTTGACGACCTGCGCGCCCACGAAGTTGTTTATCAATGCGACTACTTTCATGTCTGTTTGTACCCATAACATACAAACCACCCCTTGACTTGACAATATCTTTTTCAGGCACCAATTTTTCCTGAAAAATTTCCTTCACCGCCTGAGCAGCATCTCGAAACTTTACTATGTAATCAGGATCATCTTCCCCCTCAGTTGTATCAGTTGCAACAGTAAGTAGCTCATCAAACTTGATGGCAGTTAGATTGTCCCCAAATTTTTTCTTTAGTGCCGCTGCAGCATCTTTGAGCATGTACAGGGCATCATCATCAATATCACAAGGATAGTAACCTGATTTTGGTGAAGGAGGATAGAATGATTGCTCCTCCACAGTTAACACTCCTTGTTCAAATAGAACTGCGCGAGTCTTTAGTCGAGCCATTGTACTAGCGCATCCACCAAGGAGAATATCTGTTCCTCGACCAGCCATATTGGTTGCGACAGTGACCACTCCACATCGACCAGCTTGAGCCACGATTTCGTTCTCACGGAGTGCATTTTCAGGCAGGGCGTTAAGAAGCTCGGCATAGATTCCTGACTCCTCCAGCAGTTTGACAATCGCTTCACTTTGCAAGATTGATGTTGTTCCGATCAGACATGGACGTCCCTCTGATGTTCCACCTCCAACGTTGACAACCTCTTTCACTAAAGCTCTGTTGGCCGCCGCGCGCGTTTTAAATGCAACATCTGGATAATCTCTACGTGCAATAGGAAGAGCGGTTGGAACTGGAGTAACTTTTAGAGAGTAGGTAAACTCAAGCTCTGCTGCATCCGACATAGCAGTTCCAGTCATTCCAGAAAGGCGAGTAAACTGGCGAAACAGAGACTTTGTGCACAATGCAGCAAAAAGATGAAATTTCATGATGAGACTATGATCAGTGTTGCAAATAGATCTATATCTTCCATCATATTGATTCACTAAGTTTCTCACCTGATATGTAACTTTTGCAATCACTTTACTCTGCTCACTAACCTCAATTCCCTCTCTAGCCTCAATGCTCTGGTGAAGGCCATCACTCCATCTCCTTCCATCCAAAACACGTCCAGTAAAGGAATCAATAATACCGACGCCTTGGTTGTTCGGCAGCACTGTATACTCTACCCCCTTATTGAACAACTCTTTGGCTTTGACAGCATTGATGATAAAGGGTGCCCAAGCACCTGTAGCATCTGATGGCTCTTCAAAAAGACTCTGCACACCCAGAGCTCTTTCACAATCTTTGTATCCACGTTCGTTCAACACAATATTTTTGTTCTTCAAATCTACAGTGTAATGTAGGCCGCTCTTTAAATTCTCCGCCAGTGTATTAGCCGCTCGATATTTATTTGCAGGGGCAGGAACCCTCTTTGAAATAATCAAGGGTGTGCGTGCCTCATCAATCAAAACCGAATCTGCCTCATCCACTACACAAAATCCATCAAACTCACCAGTAATTCCAGGTAATACCGTCTGTGCAGGACTCAAAGCCAAATGGTCGCGCAAGTAGTCGAATCCTAACTCTGCATTGGTGACATAGACAACATCACAGGCATATGCCTGCTTGCGCTGTTCTTCCTTCATCCCCGCTTGTATGAGCCCCACGGTCAAGCCTAAATATCTATGTACTTGTCCCATTTTCTCCATATCCCTTCGTGCCAAATAGTCATTGACAGTGACCACAAAGGAGGGCTTTCCTGTGAGCGCATTAACATAACAAGGCAAAGTCGATACCAAGGTCTTTCCCTCCCCAGTGGCCATTTCGGCCAATCTCCCATCATGCAATATGAGCCCTCCCAGCAACTGCACATCATAGTGCCGCTGCTCAATGACTCTCCATGCAGCTTCTCTCGCCACAGCAAAGGCCTCCTCAACAATGGATCCATGAATATCTTCGCCCTCTGACAAACGCCTGCGAAACTCCTTCGTCTTAGCCAGCATCTCTTCATCACTCCAATCTTCCACAGTGGCCTCTAGCTCGTTGATACGTCGCACACGCTGTTGCAATTGGGAGAGGTAGATCGAGTTGGCTGAGAGACGGGATTTTTCGTCACGACTTTGAACGAACTCTTCCAAACTGGCGAACAGCGAGGAGGAGTGACGCTCCACGTGGAGACGATTGGCAAGAGGGAGGTAGCCCAGGATGCCCTGAGGTAAAGTGAGTGAGAGTGCCAGAATTGCTGTGACTGCAGCGGTCATGACATTGGATGAGCGGCACATTGAATTGAAAGAAGTATGTAATTGGAAACGTCTTCGTTTCATTTATACTCCTACTACTGTAGTACGTACTTCAGGGATTCCGCGGATTGGATACGGACCTACATACCTACCTCACCATACCTCTGTTGGACGTATGACGATGTGATCAAACTCAAAGGTATCTTTTTCTGACAATAATTTTTCCTCGAGACTGCAGAATGGTAGAAGTTCTACTATACTACCATCCAAATAGTACACAGTAAACTACTCTTACCATACACAACTTAATGACAGATCAGGATCAAACCAGACAGAATCAGAGTCTCCATCCTTTTTCCATGATTAACTACATATCTCATCTCCTTTCCAAATGTATCATTGGTTGGAAGTCTTAAAGTACAGTGATATCACTGGCCTCACTCACAACATCATTTTAATGCCTTGCCATGAATTGATTCTGCTGTGATGGTGACCATCATCATAACCCCTATCAACAATTGACTTCATTGTCAGTGTCATATAACAACAGCACAAGCTCACAGTGTGATTCCTCTCTATACTTTACTCCCTACTATTTCTGATTTATCATCATTGGGGAGATTATATGCATTCATCTTGATGTCTGACACCTATCTACTGAGTTCAGCACAAAAATAAAAGCAAAGGAAGGAGGCATGAGTGGAATATTGTTTATACTAAAACGTCCTTCACTGTGAGAGGTTGTTTGAGTTGAGTTTGTCAATAGTCATAACCAAGGTATTCTCTGAATAAGGTGCCAAAAACTGTGACTATATTGAGAAAATTGTCTATTATGCACAGAAGAGCAATCTGTGTCATTCCAATATGACCAAAATCTGCTTGAACATATCTCACATTCTCATTCAGCTGAGGTGCCTGATCTTTAGGGCTTTATGTATCGATTGCTGAATGTTATCTTCTATTTATAAGTGTTGATAATATGCAAATGGATGATGATCAATATTATTTAGTTCACATTTGTAGACAAAGAGACTTATGGTTTGAATTTGAGGTTGTACTTTGATGTACAGTTTGAGATAAGCTTTCATTCAGATAGGCATCTGCCAATGGAAGGAACTAGTTACCAATGAAGAAAGCAACATGACTAGACCAGATTTCATGCCACTCATGCCTTATGCTTCAAAAACATAGTATCAATCTGACTATCTTGATGATTAATGAAATATTTAACGTTAATGTTTGAATCATAGTATTATAACCTAACACTGACATCATGTTACGTTGTAGCGCATAGTACAGGAGATAAATTTAGCTGAGCAGAAGTTATATTCTTTTCATTCATGAATCAGCTCAATCAACTGCATCTAAAAATTTGCCAAAAATTCTTTATACTTAGATAAATACAGATGTATTGATTCATAGAATGGAATGTATAACATGGCATGAGAAATTATTGAGCATGAAACAAGAGAGCTTCCAATCGGTATGTGTCACACTTCGGTGAAGGATATTCACACAGAGTCATAGGGTATCTAACGTTTCAGGAAAATGACAAACTTGTTGAGTTTTCATAGCAGCATATCCATTGAAAATAGGAGGGATTAAAATTAAATGAAGTGCACTTTTTGGCAAAAGATGTTAGAGTTAAGTTTTAAGATAACTAAAAACAAGAATAAATGTTGGATGAATAAATATAATACTGCTTTTTTCAATTTACTGTATTCAGTTCACTATTGGTGGCCATGACTTTCATCCAATTCAGCCAAAACAGTGTCATTAAGTAACAACAAGATATTGCATGAGGTAGAATACATCACACTGATCAACGATTCAAAAAAATTAGATGCGATAACGAGTTTTTTGCATAAGGGGCTACCAAATTGATGAAATTGGATTTCAGCAGAATGAGCCTATACATCATTAGCTAATCCTGTCGCATTTGTCAACAATAGTTAAAGCTCACCCTTTCATTCCAACTTGTAATGCATCCTCCTATTCTGACAATGCCCTCATGACAGCTCATTTCTTTTAATAATCTGATTTCTTCACATGTTGAGACGATGTATGTGCATAATGTTGATTAGATGGGAAACATGAGGAGGTATTGAAAGAGTGAGTAGGCATCAAACAAAGTATAGTATACGTACACTGCAGCAAAATGTGCATAGAATAAAGGAGCACATCGTTCAAAAATTAAACATCATAGATGATGAAGAAAATAGTAGCTATAATTCCAGATAAATTCTGAGTATTTAGCGGTCATATATATCATATCATAGAGTCTTGTATCTCTCATTTTTTGCATGCCTATGCAAACCAAAAAAAAAGAGTCATTCAATCAGTCCCATTAAATATAGTACTATACTTACTGAGGGTGGTTCTAAACAGAGGTTTTTTTCATTTGATCTGACCAAAAGGAAGATGAATGTCAGATTTCCACTCCAAAGTTGGAGTCTCATTTTATCAAAAGCGGTCAAATCTGACATTTCCAGGACTGGTCAGATTAAAAACATCTGAATATTATACGTAAACTTTTATGAAATTTATGTAAACTTTTGCCACATTTTTGGGTAATTTAACATAGAATTATCTCATACCTAAGTTTAAATAGTCACATAGAATCAATTAGTATATGCATAATAAGATTCAAATATTCATCGAGATATACCTCAATCCATCTCCCACAAACCAGATTAATGACACTTGAATTGAATGTTACAACTTGGCAAGAGGACTCAACATTGGGCCAAGCCAAGAAGCTGAAGTAAATACTCCCGTACTACTAAGGAAGAAATAGCCGATGAATCATTGGCTATGGCTGATGCTATTCATGAAATGAATGTATTTATTCATCAAGCGATGTTTGCTGAAAGAAAAATTCAACTCTTTCAGAAATCTGAGGTGCGTTACAGAAGGAAGATTGTAATGAGCGAGACCATTTATTCAGCAAGTGGAAAATTGAGAGAGCATCTCTCAAATTCGAAAAGAAATGAAGGAGGAAGCTAATGATACAATTCACCAAGAACTCCAAATGGACATCAGACACTGCTTAAGAAAAGGCATAGCATCAGTGAAAAAATGGTGTGATTTGATTTGAGTTATTTGTTATTCATTAAAATAGATAAATATTAATAATTTTAATTAATAGAGCTGCGTTTGGCGTTTTCCTGTCAATTAAAGATTAATGATGTCATTTAGTCCGCATAACACGGCAGAACAGACGTAAAGTAACAACAATATTGCGAAATATTTCTCCCATTTTTCTTACTTTTATCTGTGATAGCGTTAAACATGCGTAACTTTCATCTAAAAATGCAAAAACATACGTACAATTATGAAAGTTATGAAACAAATGTCGACAATTTTGGTTGTTGGTACTGTATATATATGATGTCACTTTCGTGTGAAACATACGAAGCGTTAATTAATTTTCACGTAACTTTTCGTAAAAATTTTTAAACGTTTTTCTGCTGGACCGCATACAACATACGTAAATTTAGCTTGATAATAACAAAAAGTTGCTTAATGATACGTATCTTATGTACAATTTTTGACTGTAAAGTGACAGCGTGCAATGTACCAATCTTTAGCGCTAAAAAACTTAAAATTTTGTCAATATTAGGTAATTTTACACACATTTTTGTCGGTTATTAGTGAATTATTATATTGTTGTATCAAAACCATACCAATCTATGCATATGTAAAACAGCAGTGTTATTTATGTAAGATAAAATCACAATATGGTATACCCCATCCAACCTCTACATTTTTGGCAAGAGTTGAGAATATAGCCTATCTGGCTTTTTTGCTCCAAAGTCAGATCCTACTTCTGTTTAGAATGACCCTAAACTGGTCAATTTATCATGAACAAAATTAAAAGTAATGAATAAATGAATAGAATACCTCTCGAAATCGAAAATGATCAACAGCATACTATACCTCATAAAAACAAAAATATTTTATAGCATACATAACAAAATAACTATTTTAGGTACGCCAATAAATTATTTTCGATTTAAAGATGAAATAATGATAAACTTACTTTATCAATCAAAACATTGATATCTTATCCAAAAAGCATTTATCTGATGAAGAGTTTATGTTGTAAAGTCCAGAAATGGACTTCAATGGGGAAAAAAATGATTTTGAGGTGGAAATGTGTTAGAAAATGTCCTTATTGGACAGAAAAAGTAAAGACGATTTTGGGCGAATGTGTTTTTTGTTAGCATGAACTCAACAATCAAAATAAAGTCCTTGAAACAATGCAATAAATGATTGCTTCTGAAATGGAAAAGCATAGGATTGAGATTCAAGCATGCTTCATGGAACTTCAAAAACGCTTATAGAAGGAATAAATAATAATAATTTAGTAAACAAATATTTAATAAGTGAATCTATAATTGAAGTATGAAAACAATCGCACATACATAGATCTTCATTAAAATATTTTGTTTTATTTTTTTTATTTTTTTTATGAAAGCAGAATAACTGTATAATCTTCTAGACATGGAGCCCAAAAATATTGTGAAATTTAAATATAATGATTAACAAAGTCAAACAATTTGTGAAAGATACAGACACTTGCCACATTACAATTATGACACATTTCGTCCATTCATACCGTCCTTGAAGTCTAGGAATGCCTAATACTGCACACTCTTTTTAAAAACTCCATTCAACTGAAGTTTGAATAGATGACATGACATCAATGAAGGTTACAGCTTCTTCTGACAGGGTCATGCCCTTATAAATGCAATCCATCTTTTATTTGAAGGTAAAGAGATTAGGATGATATTGTAAAAATAAATGAGGCTACAATATTGCAAAACGTATGCATCACCTTGCTGTCCATTTTCCCACTTGATACAATGTAAAAATAGTCCATTTGGTGTTTCTAAACTTTGATGTTCCACACATTGAGTTATTTTATGTTCACTGCACATTGATTGTTGATGCATTAAGGGTTGCAAATTTTATGTTTTGTCGCATAAATCAGAGCAAATTGTATCATGCAATCTGGTAAACCCTTAGCATGACATGCTCTTGCAAAGGTGATGAGCTCATCAATTGTTGAGTCGTAGAATAAAATACCTCTTTTTGGGCTCTCTCAAATCAAGCCCATGGTGAAATAGAAGATTAGTCACTATGCAATTTTATGTTGATCAAATTGATTTTATAAATCAAACAACCATAGTTGCCGAAGAACAATACACATTTTAAAAATCGTGTCTCTATTCCGTGTGGTGTGATGATAATATCTGGGAGTCCCAAACAAATAATCATCTTTTCTCATCATCTTTACTGTAGCAGAAATTCTGCTTGAAATCCAACACATTGATTTCCTTCGCAATGTATCGCAGAGCTTATTCGTAACGTTTTGATAGTTATCAACCCCAAGGAATTGCAATTCCTGCACATAACCATTAGAGTGTTTTCATTTAGTTACAGTTTGTTGCCCTTCACATGGTAGAAAACTGAAACATTGCATGCTGAGGAGACACACACATCAAGTACTTCTTCAGATGCATTGCATTTACCACTTCTTGGTTGGTAATGTTGCTTTTGCAAACCATGGTTTATTTGAGGTGCTTTCAATTATGCGATGTGTTGTTAATTGCATAAGAGGAGCATTGGGGGATATCCCGCAACATGGTAGACCAGAGTACATTCCACCTTTTAAAGTAGGAGTGGTTGTACAAAAGTACAAATACAAGTTCAAGTACATTCAAACTGAATATCATGATTTTTAATTGTAATTGTATTTATACATGTAGTAGTATGTTTAAATATACTAGTAAAGGAAGCATATCGGGAGTAAGACCACAACTTTAACAACAAGTAGAAGTCCAAATACAAATACAACTCTAGTGTAATATCGCTATTATGCTTCTGCAAGTGTTACGTCGCGGACATTCTACCTCACAGTTGGCGACGTTGAGATACTTTAAATTGAGTAAACCCAAATTGATTTTTCGAAGACATAATTCTCGAAAAAGTACAGATGGAATTTTTGCAGCCAAGGAAAATGTTGTGATAAAAAATAAATAAATCTAATATCCACTTAGTGAACAATCATGTAATTTGTTGAAGATAATCCACTCACTATTTCTTCTCCTTTCTCTAGATGAGTGTAAAACCACATTATAGAATTATTTACTGTTGTGGGTATGATACCTGGCACTTCATTGATAATAATTTATCTAGACATAAAAATGTTCATATCAGTAAAAAATCTATAGTTGGACATTTTTTTCATGTACTTTACTAGGTATGCGTACATAATTGGATACAAGTACTACCCTCTATATTGATCCAACTTCTCTATGAAAATATCACATATAAGCAATCTGTGCTTGTCTAGACTAAACAACATATTCCTTCTCATATTGTGTCACTTTTATAGACTGTAGGTAATTCTTAACGAAGACAATGATCGTTACAAAAATTGAAAGCTTTTGTCAAAGCAGTGCGATCTGAAATCTATCAATATAAGCAAAATGATATCATTTATAGAATGCCACTTCAACAATGATCTGAATTCGCTCAACTGTCTGATCAACCTGACTCAACATATCCTTTGATCTCATGGAGTGATGTAACACAAGTTTTCTTTCTCAATTTCATCATCTTGACTTCATGAAGTAATGGAAGATACTCAATCATCAGACTACTTCCTCAATGACTTTATTTCAAAGTGTATGTGCTACTTCTAAAAGTTCAAGCTATAACAAATTTTGTATTCTTTGTATCCTTGCTCATTAATTGAATATCCAATAATTTGTAAAATCAAGTTGCTATATATGAAGGATTGATCATAACTTCGTCATTGTAAGAATCTCCCCTTTATTTCTGATGAATATGGATGTAAGGAGACAAAGATGCAGTATGCTCTCTAACAAAGTACTATCTTAAAATATATACTAGATAACTATGCATCTAGACTTGTACATCTCTATTTCACAATCCGATTTTTAAACTGCATCAGAGAGAATACCGTATGAATTCAAGTTATCACTAGCATCAGCATCATTTTTCAAATTACTTTTAGTACTTAAGTATTGGTATTAAGACATTCAAAGATGAAAAGAATTGATGGGTACCTGCATGTGCAAGAGGAGCGAGCTGATCAGAAATATTTCAACGATTGAAAAACACAACTTGGCTATTGCACTACTCAAATTCAGAATAATTAGGTTGATTCTTGGGTTGCTTCTCTCTTAATACAAACTATCTTAAAATAAGTCATAGCTTTCCCAGTACATATCCTCAAGTTCTATGTGACGTCCACATAGGACATTGGTCTGGACGGACATACACACCAACAAATTTTCAGCGACTATTGCAATAATAATATTGTATGAACTTTCATTGCTATAGGAGTACTACTTACAATGTCCCATATACCATATTCTCTACGAATACTGCATGTCAAATCATTTTTTAAGTTGTTACCTCTAGAAGAAAATTCCTTCAACTTCAATAAAAGATATCATAAATTATTTAACCTACAAGATTTATTATGCATTTTATTGATACTGGGTTGCTTTGCTGTAAGTATTGTAAAAAGATACTAAACTTCCAAAATAATTTAACCTTATGAGACATCACCTATCTGCAGGAAATTGAAACATTTGTTATACGAATGAATGCCAATTCTAGAACTATAGTGTGGATTAGATTTTTCTCAAAATTAGTCGATTTTTTTCTATATTAGCCTATTTATCTAACTCTATTTTTAATGTAAAGGTACTTAGGTGCGTAAAAGGCGAAAGCAATATGGTGCATTACTATATTAGTAAATATTATTCTATAATATAGTATTATGTATTAGAAAGATCATAATTGAACAGCAAGTAATCAGGCATTATTGATATGCCATAAGATAAGTAGGAGGTAGGCAATTTATCAAACAGTGAAGGAGTCAGAAAAATATGGATGACTTCCTGTACTATGGAAGACTTATAGAGTTACATGCTTCTGATTGAGTAATTGAATAGCTGGTTCAATTAGGGATAAGTTATCAAGCCCTAAGAGTAAGTATTCAGGAATAGGAATACAGTGGCAAATACATGGATGATTTGTCAAATCGTAGACAACTGGTCAAATCATGAATGGCCGGTCAGATCATGGATGACTGGTTAAATCATGAATATGACTTGTTGAAATAGCCTCATGTATGGACATTGGGTCGTGATATGAAATGCATATGTTCCTGGACAGTATTCAAATATAATTGTAAATTCTTTTGTATAGCATGACAACATCTTCACTGTTATCTTATCAACTTGTCTTATTAGATTTACTGCTTTACCTAGACCATTGTAGTCATTACATGGAAAACTACAACACACATTATAACTGTACTCAAACTAGTTGCACATTGCTATAATATCATCTAAATTTGTGACTCTTCATTCTATTAATTTGTACTGTAGGTGAAATAATATAGTGTACTATTACCAATTGTCAATCATATTGAATTGCAAATATGATAATCATGTATAGATTCTCAATGTCTAATTAAATTAGATATGTCCACTCACAATTAGATCTCCAGTGGCCAGAATGTTTATGCTAGTGCTAAATTTATATTAGTGGAATGAATCCTTCATTTCAAATTTATTCAATAGTATACAAAATTGCACACTGTTTAGGGCCCTGTGCAAGCACAATAGCAGGTGCTCAACTTGCTTCCACAGTTGTACTTTGTGCTCTTATGGTAGAAATATTTCTTTCAATACTCATACTTCACCTAACCTAGTTACATGATGCAAAAAATAATAGGATGTTGCACTTATGATGATAACTAATATAGTAGCTTTGCTGTACTAGAGTATATAATATGCACTTCAAGGATACCATAGCATAATACTACATATTGTCAATCATATGGAATTGAAGACATGAAGTTTCATTAGTGTTTTTTTTAATCATGCATGGATGCGCATGTTTAGTTATATTAGGTATGATCACTCAGAATTAGATCTCCATTTGCCAAAAGTTAATTCTAGTGGCAAATTTTATAATTGTGGAATGATCTTTCATTTAGGTAACGTTCAAGCTTGTGCACTTTGCTGTGCCCTGTGCAAGCACAATTGTCATGATTCAGAAAATCAAAAGGATACTCTACTTGTGCAAGTGCCGATGCTCCCTCTGCTGATGCTTGTACTTGCAGGGTGAGAATAGTTCAAAAATAGTTCAAATAAGCTAAAAAGAAATTTCTACTAAAGCACCTAGTTTTGTTCAAGAAAATCAATTTAATAGTGTTTGATTGCAAAGTGAAAACTTGAATAAGTTAACACTAATAACAACTGGACTCTTACTCCATTTCCACGAACCTGCGTAGACTGACTCAAGTAAAAACATTATTTACTTATAATTAATGTCTATTTTCTATGGTCACATAAACAATCCTCCCATACCAGCAGCATATGCCATTGGCTTGACATCAGGATGAGGGACTGCTGAGAACTGAGTAAACTTTGGCTCACAGCTTTCATCAAAATGAATGAATGCCCCCTTGTTTCCCATAGAATCGCAATAGTTCGGTGCACTAAAGACAGTGATAGTCTTTCCTCCATGCTCCACTTGGTAGCCATCATCCTTCACTTCATGACTACGGACAAGCAGCTGCAAATCATTCTGCTTCAAGAACGCTTCTGTAATATCTGGTCCAAACATGTATCCTACACCACGTTTGGAGGGAGATTTTCCAGGAAATGGCTGAGGATCTGCCCAAAGCAGATCACTCATTAATCCCTCATTGGGAGGCTCACATCCACGTTTAATTTTTTTAATATCCGCCAAGGTAACCCCTGGCTCGGTTGGCAACCCCCCATGAGTGACAAACACTTTTCCTCCCACGACGGAGGCAAGTGGCATGTGCGAAAATACCTCCAAGAACAAATCAAATATAGTTTCGTCATATTTGGCTTTTACTTCCCCTTCGAATCCATAGATTTTGTTCATATTTTTAGTTTCATGATTACCCCGAAGTACATGAATGCATTCTGGATCTGATATTTTGAACAATAGAAATGTGACAATGACCTCTACCGAGAATGAGCCTCGATCAACAAAGTCTCCATTGAATAGATAGGGATTGTTCTTGGAAGGGAGACCATTCAATTGAAAGATATTGAGAACATCATAGTACTGACCATGTGTGTCACCACATACTGTAAGACGGGGAGGTAGAGTGGGATCATTGGGGTCTGGTCCAACGGTGGGTATAGGAATTTCCAATAACGATGGCAGTTTTTCAAAATAGTTTTTGACGGAAATGAGTAGATGAGCGAGGTATCGTTTGTGTATGACTTTACGTGCACGGAAGTGCTCCATAGCTGCCTATTGAATGGATTTGTAAGAGACGAGGGAAAGTTGTCAGATAAATGACACTAATTTGAGAGTTGCAGCAACCTTTCCTCACCAAGACGAATTCCCTAGGCAACTTTCCCGGCTCAAACAAGATGGCTTCTCCCTCTCCATTCTCTAAATAGCCTGCTGGATGCGGTCCATCATAATTTTTCTCCACGGCAATAGTCTCTGGGCGAAATGTGAGACTGAGAGGCGAAGTCTCGTCACTCAATATGGCTGCTGCAAAGGCCGCTTCCCTGACAGCTTTCTCACACGCTGCCAGCTTCGCTCGAGCATCTTTGTCCTTTGGAACCAGCCGACACACCATTCGAAAGTCTCTGCGGGCCGCCTTGGCTCTCCCCAGTGCGAATTCCGCCGTGCCTCTCCTATAGTAGCCCTTGGGATAGGCCGGGTCGGCAGTGACGGCATGAGTGGCGTCCTGGATGGCCAGACCGTAATTCTCCATCTTGATATAGGCCAATGCCCGATTGGCGAGAATGATGGCATTATTGGGCAGGTGTGCCAATGCGGTGGAGTAAAGATGAATGGCCTCGGTGAAGTGTCCTGCCAGGAGGGCCACGTTGCCCTGGTCCTTCAGCGTCTGGCCTTGGCATTCGGCCTCTTGGACGGATTCTGTGGCGGACAGATCATCTTCATCATCGGCATTGTTGATTTCAGGCTGGTTGATGTTGAGGCATTCGTCGGAGGTGTCTTCGTCAAGAAGCGGAGTTTCCGACATGGTGCTTGCAGCTGCCGACAGGGACACACACACTACTGTTGATGGCTGGACCATCTGTCTGGCTCTATGTCTACCCCCTGTCTGTCTGTCGCCTTTTTTACATATGGATAGAGCCGTATAATACTTTGTTTATTTTTTATAAAAAAATTAAAATTATGGTGTAGTACTACTATTTTTAATTGGTAGATTATGTAGGATGGATGATTCCTGTGTTCAACCTCCATTCCAGGGAGTGATTGCATTCCCTACCCTAAAAAATGAGTGCTGCCTCTAATTCACAGGATTTGTAGTAGGACTAGAGTGCACACTGTAGAGACATCTCTGCCAAAAGCTGTAAGAGCCTATTTGGATGACCACAACAACTACTCCTGTTGTTCTCTCCTCACATAGACTCATCCATCATGCTCACTGCCATCACTATCTTTTTCTTTTTCCATTACTAAAGCTTTCAATATTTTAGAACCTCCTCTCCTCATGACACCATTTGTCACTTCAACTCTCTCTGAATGAACTCCCCACCACTGTACTCATCTTTTCTTACCTATTTCCATAGTACCAAGTTTCCATTTGGTGCCCAGGTTGATTCTATTTGGAAACAAGTTCACCAATATCCCATTTTGAGCCTGGGTAGTCTCAAAGTTGGCACTTATAGGTGTAGTAACCATGTAAGTATTGGTAGTTCTCTCTCCACTCGTCATTATCATCGCCTCTCCCATCAGCTCCTCACCATTGTGCAACATCAGAAGATAATGTAGCACATGATTGCGGTCGTCATTGCCAGTTGCGATTAAATTTGTTCCCATAGTTTGTGCCACCAGAAGGGTGAGTTGAATGGAAGAGATCTTCAGAATTATTGGTGGTGGAGAGTGATTCATTGGTGAGGGTAGGGGACGAGAGAAAGCGTTAGTGTGGGGAGCCACAGGAGGAGCAGGTATCATACTGTTTTATGTGTGTGACTCGTAGGATGCATTACATATGAATGTTTGGATGCGGTAGCTGAATTAGCAAATTAAAATAGGCTGCTTTCGAAAATTCCTATCTCTGCCACCATCAGTCCGCTCATACTACTTCCAGCTGTAATGACCCATAAAAGAACACCAAGAAAGATACCTCTTCTGTAGTTTGAAAACATGGCGTAAAAATCACCAGGACTAGCGTGTTTAGTGTAGTTTTTACGCTCAACTCAATCCATTTCTATCCTACAAGTACAATTGACCTTCCATATGACTCGTATTTTTGAGAGAAATCTAGTGGGACAGGTTTCATGGGGCCATAACATATTCCCTTAGTTTGAGGAAGTGTCAATGAAAATAAGTAAGACTAGTACCTATATACTTGCTCTGTTCCTTTTTAAATGCAACATTGGTCAGATTGCCAGTCCAAAATAAATGTATTTATTATGTGGAGTGTATAAATCCATTATAGAGGGAATTTTTCACCCTCAATTCTGAATAAGTAGCTTATATTGAATTAATGTGAGTAAAAGAGGAGTGCCTCTTCCATTTGAATGCTGCTTGAGGCTTTAGCACTATGTCCAGACAAAAAAGTAATATCACCATGTCTGTAACAAGACATCTAGGACAAACATACAAATATGACAAAGTTATTGTCTCAAGACAAATTAAAACTAGTTATATTGTTATTGTAGTAACACAACTGTTAAGTGCAACAAACATTGGTAGCAAATTATTTTGTGCTACTGGCAGCATTTTCAAACTCCTCTGTATTGGTTCTCATAGTCTCTCTCATCTGCTTTACTGACTCCCTCGACAACAGTGGGGCCATCTGTAAGGAAACCTCAATGGATTGAAGCATGATCAGCTTCATACACAAGAGCATGTAGACTAAACTCTAAATTAAGATGTTTCTCTGGAATCTGCAGTGGATATCTCCAAATGTTTGAGGGAATCAACAGCTTCGTCACTGCACGATTAGCCTCTTCAACATGAACCGCATTTACAGCTTTTGAATCGCAGATTTTAGAAAAATGTTTTTACAAGATAATGCTCCAATGTCGTACTGAAGCACCAAGGTATAACTTGCCTTTTATTCCCACTTCCTTGCTCCGTTCCTCAGATTTTTACAACACTTTTCATGCGCTGTACTAGTTTTACTCCTTCCCAATGTATCCTTCACCCAATTAAAGTCAATAAGAATGTCAAAAACCATATGAAGAGTGTTTTTCTTCCAGCTATCCCCATCTGTATTGAGTCGCCTTGTCCAGTATTGCCAGCATTAGTCATGAGGGAAACAAAATCCATCAAAAGCGATTCCTTGTTGCAGTAATTTCTAAAGACAGTTGGAGTGAGGTGATCTTCTGGTTGAGGTGGAAGTTGTACAATATTTTTTGTAGCGAATTTTTACAGCTGTATGTATGCTGTCAGTGTAGTTGGCAAAAAATGTTGAAATTTCAGGGGTAGAACCTACATGATCTCCAAAAATCAAAGTAAGAATTCAACCATGAGGTAGCGATTTCACACAATTAAATTGAAAAGGCCTCAAAAATCGCCCTAGAATGGTTATCTCAACCAATATTGGTCAGATTTTTATACACTATCTTTTGGACTGGAAGGCAACACATGTCTGAATCTTCTCTACAAAAATCGGACTTGCTGGCAATATTCCTATCGAGCAGTTGGCCAATTTCCAATCTTATTTCTATTGTAACAATGTAATTTTTGGATTACAAACATTACTAAATACTTATTAGATACTTATTAAACAGGCAAATGCATTGGTATCCATTTGGTGGCAGTTGAGCGAAAAGTCGAAAATTTTGTAAAGAAAAATTTAATGCATTTGAAGTGGACTGGACGGAGCATATTATTAACACATCCGATGGGTATTGCATGAGTTCTTCCTATTTCCACTTCTCCAAATTGTTCTCTGACAAGTAAATACTGCAATATACAGTATCTTCTATTGTATTTGCCTATCAATAGTCTCCAATAAGTGTACAGAACTTCGACTTTGCTTTTTTAGTAGTATGTAGACCCCTCGTGTGGTGGGGACTAATACAAGATGAATACTTTAGAAATGTAGGAATGATAAAAAATCCACTCAAATTTTACATGCTATAATATTTTCACGATTATCACTACTATAGGAATTCATTTCCTCATTTGTTTTCTTGTCACAAAGACTGCACTTAATATTTACAGAAAGTCGTTATCAAAAGCTTTCAAATAATGTTTACACATCCATGTTCGATGGAGTTCAGATGATTGATTTCGTCTAGCAGCTCTAATTCAATACTGGCCTATACACATTACACAAGGGCAGAAAGCTGTTTAACTCTTTAGAAATTTAATTATAATTTATTTCATACACTTGTGTAGAAATTGAGGAGGAAAGTTAATTTGACCGTAAGCGTCTCAAAATGAGGTCAATGGATCGATGGGGAATATTGACAGACTTATACTTACATACAGCCTCTCTTTCTAAGAAGAGAGAGTGTGAGAGAGAGAGGGGGAAGTAAAAAGAAATAGCGTTACTCTGTGGGTAGAGTAAGGGCCGTGCCACACATGTCACTGACAACTACTGAAGTAGAAAAAATCTACTTAAATCCTACTTCGCGACACTGCTACACAGAAGGCATAAAGTTAATATTGTACTATACTAGAATTTTACTTCATAGTGCTGTTTCTGTGTCAGCGACATAGAAAATTCGAAACATTTCTGTTCACCGTATGTGCAACATTTTGAGAGAGTCTCTCACAAAATCATATGATGTCCGAAACCGATCCAAGTCAAAAAAAATTAACCCATGACCATAGTAGACAGCATTGAAGATCCACTCCGCAATGTCTCAACTATGGATGTGCCAGCTGAAGTTCATCTAGAGATCCAAGAAGGTATCTTTTGTCAAATCGAGAAAGATATCCTTTTAAATCATCTGTACGGATTGACAATTGATCATAGAAACAATGACAAACTATTCTATAAAACCTACTTTGAGCGAGGTATCATGACGCCTGATCAGCTAAGACCTCTCATCTTCGTCTGAAACTTCTAATAGAAAAAGAAATGAAGAATGAGGCCTCATAAGTTTGGTTCAAAATAAGCCAGAAAGATAATGGATATCGGAGGAGCTCTGTAGAATAATTCATCGAGGTGAATTTTCGAAACTTGCACGAAGTACTAAATAAAAGCTCAGCGTCAACAGAATATGGTTAAGCAACAGCATTCAGGATTCTTTGGACACCTCGATCAATTGGCAGATACTGAGGAGTAGACATCGACCTAGGGTGCCCTAATTGTCAACGACTGGAAATGGCTGCTAATGTCATGGTCTGTCTAACATGGTGGTGGGTTTGTCACTTTATGATATGGTCTAATAAGTAACGAATGAGATTAGGGTTGGTGTGATGCATTGATGCAATAGGTAAAGATAGCTGTGAGGGAGGGAGTTTAGGTTAGGGACAAATCATTGGAAGTCTTGGAAGTGGAATTAATTCTATGTTGCTAAGGAAGTTAGAGATAGCAAAGTGGAAGTCTACAAACTAGAATTAGTTATATGTTGTTACTAGTTATACTCGTTGATGAGCAGGCAAGAGCTGAAGGGTCTAAAATAAAAATCAAGAATTAAATGACCGACTCCTAGCTGCGTCCTTGCTGTGGTTTGTGACAGCAAGTGAAAAGACCCTTGTCTACCACATTTCAGTTCAGTAGTGGTAATTTTATACGATAAATTTAATTTTATTCTAAATCAGCGGAGTCTGATCTAATCCAGACTTCAACCCTCTTGAGGAGAGTGTAGATTCGAAGACACTCAGAATTACTCCTCCAAATGTTCCAGTGGAAGGTTAAAGACAACGTCTTCTACTTCCAGGTTAATGAGTTTCAAAGTGGATAACTTAGTTGATCAACAGGTTAGTGTATAATTTATCTGCTTGCATGGGCAACTGACAAAATATTAGGCAGCACTTTTTGGAATGGAACACAGGTACACAAAGACCTTATTCAATCTATGGGTTGAAGTAGAAATTGCTGGAGTTAATATTCAGACTAAGGACTGTTCAAAGTGTACCACTTACTGTTTGGAGCGAAAAATGTAGCAAAAGTCGGAGCGCTACTTCAAAGTCTGAGTCTAATCTTACCTGAACAGGTCAGATCCGGCATTTTGAGGATATGCGCAGCACTGTGGTCGGATAGATACATGGTTAAATATGATAAAAGTACACTTGGCTACTATCAAATTAATTTAAACTTTCGTCAATACTTTTTGTCAAATTTTAGTTTAAAAAACATACAATTTTGTTATGTAGAACATTTGTAATCACAGTATAGTTTACAAATTTTTATCATAGGATGTCATCAACAACAAGTTAAGCCAACCTTCCACCACCAAAGTAGAACTCGTTTCTTATTATTTTAAAGTGAAGGGTAATGGAGATCCATTCAGCAATGTCAGGTGGTCTGACCCTGAAGTCCTAGATGAGATACTTTTCATCAAGGATAATGGTGCCACTGCTTTGTTGTCAACAGATTTACACAAGATCTGCAAAAGTCAAGGATGTGAAGAACGTCTCCAAAGACATCATGGTGACAAGAGTAATCGATTGTCTCACCTATCGCATAAGCTATGTACCTCTTTTCCAAGAAAACTAGGAAGGAGCTCCTGTGCATCTTCCAACTGCTGAACATAATGTCTCTGATGAGTTCTCTGCCAAGCTTGCCACACTTGGTGGCGCACCTTCATGTCACCAAGTTTGGGAAAAGTTGGCCATGTACAATCATTTTCGGAGGATGTATGTGTTGCATTTGGTGCACTATATGAAACACAAGACATTATCCTATTCCAAGATGATGACATTTCTTCATCACTGGCTATCAATTTTAAGGTAATTGTACCACATCCCTGGAGGATACTCCGATCTATTTGGAAAGCTTTGAACGCAGAGTACAATGCTGCTGTGAATCACTTCACACTATCTCAAAGTTCACACTATCTCAAAGTTCACACTATCTCAAAGTTCACACTATCTCAAATTCCCCTGGCTGACTTTTAAATTTTTGTAACAGAAAGCTGCATGTATACTATTTATGCAAGCGTCTTGGGATTTGCCCAGAATTGATTGCATTGATTAAAGCCACTTTGCCTGAAGAAGCTTTCTTTGGAAGCGACAACACTTGAAGAACAATGTCACATTCTGTTGTAATACTCCATTCAATGCAAGAAAACGATGGAAACAGCAATCCAATTCATCAGCTGACGCTATTCAAGAGTCGAGTTCATTCTTTTCTGATCTCATATTATTTAGGAGGAACATTGAACTACTAGAGCAAGCTACTGAGAGTCTAATGAAGGCTAATGAGCGCAAGGAAAAAGAAGATTTATTTTCAGAGTGGTAGAGAGTTCAAGGGAACATATCAAAAATTTAAAAGTATTCAGGGAGGAGACTGAATTAGGGGTTAAGAGCCAAAATTCAGGCCAACGTTTTTGCCTTGATGAGGAATAAGAAGGTCTTAGCAGAAAACCTGGACTTGGTATAATGAAGCATTACTGTTCTGTATTAAGACATCGTAAAAGTAACATAAGTATCAGTATAAGTTGCCAATACTTACATTACATTACCCAAAACTTTGGCACTGTTTTGTCATCTTTTCAATTTGATCCAAGTGAGTAAAATGGTGATGAAAGTTTACATTGGATAGATGTAAACAAAACTAAAAGTGCTCAAAATTATTGCTTAAATCATCTTTACTCATGTCTATACAACGTAAAATCTGGTAAACTTTTGTCAAGATTTAGGCATGAAATTAAAATTGACCTAAATGGGGTACACACTAGACAAAAATTTGTCATTTACATGTAAACTATGGTATGTTTCCATCAAAACTTCAAAGATGGCATATTTTTGACGAAAACAGATGCAATTTACATGTATAACTTTTGTCAAATTTTCGTCAATTTTCTGCAATTTGATAAATATTGTCGTAAAAAACACAAGAATCTGATGAAGTTTACGTTAATTTGACGTAAACTATGGCAGACTTTTGATACTTTCTACAGATGTGAGAATGCGTTGCAGTTTTATATGCTGTAAAATTTTATGGGACTTACTGGTCTGACCACTACATTTTTTGGCGCAGCGTGTAAAACGAGTTAGATTCGACTTTTTTGCTCCAAGCTCGGATCAAGCATTCAAGTTCAGATCCGACTTGGACAGGTCGGAGTGCTATGTCCCAAAAACTAAGAGTTGCTTTCAGAATCATAACATGACTAATGTTTGAGAAGCCATATTTTAGGGTATCCAGTGAATTATGGACTGCTTCGCCTGAATTCTTTCATACTGCCACAAAGTCGCAAAAAATAGGGTTTGTCTTTTTGTTCATGACTCAGCCATTACTTGGCTGATTCAATTAAACTTTCTTGCGTTGAGCAGCTGGAGTAACCCAAATTAATACTGCAACAAATTTATAATTCCTTCAAAACTTCCCTGTAGCTTGCGGGTAAGTTAAAATTAATACTAAAAGATGCATTGGTAACTTCTTGAATACTTTTTTCTAGAAAAAATTAGGACTTTCATTAGAAAGCCCATGGAAAAAGTATGTACTTCCATGTAAGGATTATGTTTACACACCCAATATTGACTAAGTTATGACCAATTAATAGGTTTCGTCACTACAAAAAATCCAGAATAGTCATTATTAGGAGTACCATTTTAAGATCATTTTAGTTTGTGTGCCTCAAAATACTAATATAGTAGGAGTACTGTATTTGTCTCTCAATAGTCCCCAGCATCTGTAAAGAACTTCAACTCCATTTTTAGTAGTATGTAGGCCCCCCTTTTATGATGTGGATTAATTTACAACATAGACCTGAATTAAGTAGGAAAATAATTGAGTTTCGCTTAAGTTCATATTTACTAAGTTCGAATGTGCTACTAAATTCAATTTTTGCCTCATTTCAATATCAAGCGAGACTCCTACTGAAAAACACATGTGTAGAAACGAGAAAGCCGTAAATTCGCTTTATTAACATTCCTCTGTGTTGATAATTTTTTTAATTTCAATTTTCACTGAGTTTGAACACTGTGATATTTCCTACATACAAAATACATTGTTTGATTTTCTAAGTTCAATTTTACTAAACATGATAACATATGGATTCCCAATAATATTGTCCTTTTAAGTTAGAAATAATACAAAACATCAAAAAATAACCTAAATCCAATTTTTTTTCTTCCTAAAGTGAAGAAATCTGTAAGTTTTGTTTGATTCTTACTCTTTTTTGATTTGCCTGTTAGCTTTCAAAAATTAACATGGTCAACTTCATCTTTAACTGCTTTTAAAAAATCTTTCTTCTATTGTTTCCTCATTGCCTAGGTTATTCAAGTTAAGTTTGTCTAACTGCTTGTCATATTTGGAAATATCACTTTACAAATCGGCAATAACATTGATTTGTCATCATGACTCAATTCCAATTTCATTGTTTTCTGTAATCATTGAGCTCTTCAGATGTGTCATCCATGCTAATACTGGCATCGTTTATGAAGATATAATCCATTGATTCTCGTAAGTCAGCAGTATATTCTGGTGAGTATTTATCATCACTCACCAGTACCATCTCGATTTCTATTCATAAGGCAATCATATCAAAATCAAATCCAGGAGTATGCTTCATAATAAAATCTTCCACCTCAATCTTGTCAATTTTATTTACAACATTGTCTACACTGCAACTTCCATGTTATCATTGATTATTGTTGCACACTATCTTTATATTTCTGGCAGCATCATGAAAATGTGATGCTTTTCCAAAGTATATACCAGAGACACCAGGATAACTTGGCTTTTGTAATTCACTCTCATCTTTAAGATTTTGTGAAAGTTCAGGATATGCGAATATCTCATGAAAAAAGTCATGCTGGTACAACTTTTAAATGATTGAATCATACCCATGTCTAGTGGTTGCAGCCATGATGTAGCATTAGGTGGGGAAAACTTAATGTGAATCTCACCATGTGATCTGTTCCAAACAGCATCCCTTTTACGCCCTTTGAAATTGTCCATTATCAATAGAACTTTGACTTTCATGAAGGTGATGATACAAACACCTGATTAAATCACTTCATATAAATGCGCTTATCAATCCAGACTACATTTTGATAGAAATATGGTACTGGCATTGAACATTCCCATGAATATATGCTGGCTTAATAGATTTTCCAATAATGGACACTGGTGTTTTGTCTGTACCAGTGGCATTACAGCACACAATGAGAGTGATCT
>JALLAW010000006.1:0-25633 GCA_036939535.1 Cyclotella kingstonii | reverse complement strand
ATCAACATAAGAAATGACGATAACCTTGGTACCAACAAATAGGCATGGATCCAGACAAGATTGCTTCAGTCCACATATCTCCATCTTCTCAACCAGGTATTTCCAAAATGCATGAAGAGACTGTCGAAGACCATAAAGTTTCTTCTTCAACTTCAATACTTTCCCAGGAATCCTGACTCCCAATGGCATTTCGCAGTAGACATGCTCATGTGGACCAAGAGTCGCATGGACAAAGGCCACAGTTACGTCACCTTGCCTGGACTTCAAGCCAAGGAGAACCTCAACAATCAACATAAGCTGACTGGTGTCCACTGAACTACTGGAGCGTAGGTTTGATAGACATCAACACCTTCAACCTGTTGACTCCCTCTAGCACAAATTCGACCCTTAAATGCCTTCATCAATCCATCAGAAAACCGCTTTATTTCGAAAACTCAGATAAATGTCCAGAATTTTAACACTAAGAGGATGGCCAGCAACTTCCCATGCATCCATTCATTCCAATGTTTGATACTACTTCACAGGTGATTTCCAGAACTCATCAGCACCACCCATTGCCTGCTATCAATTTGAACTTACTTTAGCCTTAGCCTTCAGGAACAGGGAACTAACCAGTTAATCAACAAATCGTTAGTCTGCGACATATTAAATCGTGCCAATGGACCTTCCAAGAATTCTTCAAATGACTCAGGGTTGTCATCCATAAAGAGAAGAATACGATCTCCCATTTCGACACGGCGAGCAAGTCGTCGAAAATACTTCAACCTTCCTCGACAGACGGCAAGCCAAAGAAGGGAGGTGCATGATAGAGATTGGCATGCTGCCCCCTCTTCTTCCAACGTTGCTTTGGGTTGCGACGAAGACGAGGAGTAGTAGCTCCCTCTCGAGAGTAAGGGCAATTGACTACAACATTATCCCAATCCACATTCTTTGATGAGGATAGAGTGGACTTGGACAAGGAAGCGACGATGGAGCTAATGTTGAAGATGACTGCTGTGCTTGTGTGCCAAGTGTAATCCGACACAAGATACCGAACCGACAACTTTGTGGTCTATACTCTCCAAGAAGAGAGTAACCTAGGTTTGAGAGAAAGACAAACAGATGTTATCCGAACCGTCGACTTAACCTTTTCTCCAAAACGGGCTATTATGTCAGTCTCTGTTACGCGTCTCCAACGGATCTTACACGGGAACTGCTTTTTCGATGTGGTGCTGAGTGGGATGGACAATTTATTGTCAACGAGCAAACCAGTACATCTACGGATCCATTCCTGAACAGTCTCTGAGCGCAACCTCATACAGAGCGGAGCTCCTAGGACTATCGTTCACACACGCGATGTAATCAGCAGCGGTGGAATCACTAGCATCTTCGGACTAGGCCGCAGAAATTCACTGTGGCAACAAACCGCTCTGAATCATGTAGAAAACCTTGACAGAGTCACTCCAACCGCAAAGTGCTCCGTTATTCTGCGCGGTATCAGAGGTGCTAAGCGCAGCTTCAGAGTGGTGATGTACTACAACCACGTTTCAGGGCACATGGAAAAATTCTACAATGGGACTCTATGTCCATGACAGAGAAATAAACTGCATCTGCGTTGAGAGCGCCCGCGGTACTATCGGCCACCTCGACCCAATTCCTCTCTTCGGAGCCCTTCTATTTGAAAAAGCTACTGTGTCAGTCAACTCGGCCAAGTGCTGCGACTCAATACATGACGAAATTCCAATATGCTCCGGTAGATCATCAGCTAAGTGAATCTACACGCTCCATCCCAAGCATGAGTGGCCATCTTCAATATTCGACGCGATCGACTGGAACAGCCTTCACTCAGCCCTCTCGCGAAGCTCCCCGTCATTCAAAATATGGCTGGCTAAACAAAAAGCACGGTTTTGCGGTACAGGCATCCAACTGAATAAATACAGCTCGGGAAACATCACACCGAAGTGACCGACGTGTGGGAGATGGAAACAGCTTCTCACTTATATCTGCGTCCCAACCCAATCGTAAGAGTCTATTTGAGGCAAATGTAAATGATCTGGCGAAATGGCTCGGGGAAGGGGATAAAACCGATGCGGAGCTGCAGTATTGGATCCCTAAATATATACTCTTAAGAGGCACTATGACGTTGGGGTCCCTTGGCCCATTCTCGGTGGAGATGACAACGCTTGCTCAGGCACAAGAAGATATTGGATGGAGTAACTTCACGGAAGGCCGAATATCTCTCCTATGTATAGGGATCCAGAGCAGGCACTTACGAGAGCTAAATCACTCGCTCTCATCTCAGCACTAGGCCACACAGATAATTACACGGCTGACATAAATTGCTCACTCACAATGGCTCTTCCGCAACATGATTGGTCACGAGTCATCTCTCGTTTATAGAAAGATTCAGGAGCTTAACAAGGTGGAAGATGATATCGCGGCATTGGCGGACACGGACCCAGTTGACCTTCCATCCCAAGCCCAGCTCCTTCTCGAATTAGATTTCAGTCGAGCAGATGACACCTCTTCAGAACAAAAGAAGTACGAGCTCATGGCACCGTAACAGCGAGGAACGTACCCACCTCAATTTAATTGGCCGAGGAGAATATGACGAGTTGCTACGACAAGATGCAGTCGGCCAATTACGGGATCATCATATCGGGTAAAGGAAATAATGTCGGTATGTTACCGTTTTCGAAGCGGCCACTAGCCTCAGGCAGGGACACATTAAGAAAATGCCGTCATCTTTACTAGTGAATCTACTGCACAAGTACTAAATTTAATCAAGTATAGAGAACGGTTAATATCTACAAAACGGTTGAATTGGGCTAGATCCTTAAATCTGGGTGAGCGCGGCTGGATAGCCAGGCACATCTCCTCAGCTACTCGACGACACCAAAGTGAACCGCAATGCAGATATCTACGACTCCGCTCATCGCTGTTGCATGATCTTCCGATTAAAGATATTCGTTGTTGCATAGATTTTCCACCTACTTTAACTCTCCCAGTGGGTGTACTCCATTTTACCCGACTCCAACCCTACAAGTGAACATCTTGTTAGATATTTTTCCATCCCCGTATCCTTCAAATACACGCGAGTGACTCATTTCAGGGCGCCCTCCCGACAATCTGGACACTTTCGGATGTATCACTCAAAGGTGCATTGAGGCACCAGGACAGGATAACATGAAGGAATTAGTAGATGACATGGTCAACAAGCCTTAAGTTCAGCCGAAGTTTAAAACGCTCGAACACACGAAAGTCGCCACCCTGACACCACTGTATCCTTATCCATGCCTCGTCACCCCAGGCAAATGCCATGACATCCGACTCCATCCCGACCGACAGCTACAACCCTATCTTCGCAGCAAATAACTCGTGCCCTTCCTAGATACAAACACTTTCGTTATGACCATCGTGACGATTCTTACCTGCAGCTTCTACCATCGCACGGATTGAAACTTTATGAGGTCAGACATCTGTCATCATGCTAATCGAAGAGACAGGAGAGCTAAGTGGGCCAGAATATACCCTACCCGAAATGCTCGATCAATATAATTGTGCTCACGCCCGCACTCACCGCCAACTCTATGTTGAATGACCTTATCACCTCAACACCATGGGACATATTCCGCACGGTCGTCGAGGAGACTTGAAAGTCGTCTATTCTCCTACTCGGTCGGCAATCTTCAGTGGATCCACTCCCGGATTTATCAACCAGAGCATTCATTCCACCTAAAGAAATCCCAAAGCACACGAAGTCAAAGGTGTGATAGAATCATGCTGGATGGCTCTCCAAGACCCTCCGTTCCAACTGATCCAGTAGATGCAGCACCAGCCCTACGTCATTCTAGAAGAACAGCGGCACCCACAAACAGTTATTCTTCCAACCCGAATAAACTCTCTAAGCTGCGTAAAGGGAAAAGTTACCCTCTTCGTGAGAATACCGAGAAAGCGGCCGATAAAATTGGGGATATCCATGATTTGAGCTACTCGCTGGGCCGCCATCACACGAAGAACCGAAGAAAACAACTAAAAAGAAATCCTCCGCAACATTGGAACTCACCCAACAACCCTCATCTCCGACCATCCCTAAGCAACCACCTGTGCAGGTAGTAAGATCTAAAAAATCGCACAGGAGAAAAAAATAAGCTCCCACCAGAACTACTCTTAGAAAGAAATCGCACAAGGTTCCCATCCTTGTCACCCGTGGAGAACTCAGATCCCTTCGAGGCTAACGTGGTCTTTCCAGAGGAGTTGGATGTCAATAGTGGAAGTGACGAACATATGGAAGGCCGGGACAATAACCAGGCAGTTTTCCTGGATGGTAGACGATACGACGTAAAATCCGTAGAGGGAGACACTGCCGCGAACTACAATCTATGGGCATGCGTGTATCTTCAAGCATGCCCTTTCCTGCGAGTCACGGAGAGAATCCCTCGGCATCAATCGTTGGCCACTGGATCACTTTTATGTCGGTCAAGCACTTATCCCCAGAGTAGGATCTATTCATGAAAATAACAGGATCTGGTTTCACTAAGTTGAGTTCGGCGCAATGCTCTTCTACGAAAGATATCCAGAAGAATTCCTCTTCCCTTTTCTGGGCCATGTGGTGGCTTTCTTCTACCGAGTGAAATCAAGGTGATCTCAGAAAGGACTAATGCAGTCGCATTTGATACCACGCATTGTATTAAAGATATTGAAGATGACACCGGTGGCTCTGTCTCACTCTATTGGTCTTCAAATGAGAAGTTCCAACTACTCCGACTTTCCACAACAAGCTCCTCAACAACAACGGAACACAGTCCTCATGTCACAATATCAACTAGGAAGACATCAAGAGCTACTTCCGCAACCATATATTTACCAGCGGTGGACTCACACAGCCTAGATACCATAAAGTAGCGAGGCATTCACAGAAGACCAAGATTCCTTCGCTGTGCTAGTGGAAGTAACGGTAATGACGCATCACCACCTAACGGAACCAGCTTGAGAGAGTGGGTCACAAAAAAACTACTGGAACAATCCGACATTATCGGGCACAGAAATTCAGGGTTATGATGATAATGTCCAGAACAAGGATATAGCGCGCTTGATCACCTTGATTGAGAACAACAATGCATAACTGCCACTCGCGATACAACAGTGGGCAGCCCTGTTGCTTGATCGGCATATTTTCATACTGAATAGTTCGCCGTAAGTACAGTTCACCATCTTATCCACTCATGGACTAAACACCGTCCACTGCCCACACAATTTCTTGCAACAAGATAGAGACATCTTCAAACCTTTAAAGCACTGCTGATGCAAGAACAATCCATCTTTTTGTCCTAGATCTGGAAAAAACGAGGGGAAGAAAAGCAGCAACAACCCTCCAACGCTTATAATATCAAAGGCAATCTTTACTGCTATCACTCCAAAACAAGCTGCACCTTCAAACACATCTATCAGTTTGCATATGTTCGCCTCCGCGGATCGTCGCCCAGCCTCAAGTCAACTATTCCTAAGGCTCTCTGCAACGCTCTCCCTTGGAAGAATGGGCTCTCTTTTCAGAGTATGACGCTAAGATACATGGGAATACTATTAACCGGTGCTAGGGGATGATGACAGTCTTCACCAGAGGAAGGGATGTAGCATCCTTCTATACACATCAGGAACATAACTGGCCACTCTCGAAACTAATCAAGCATGACTACAGATTTTCGCTATAAATTGTGAGCTTAGGTCGCCTAACCCACTGTATGCCTGGGAGAGAGTGAGGGATCTACTGGCAAGCCTATCACACAAAGACTGGTCCCCTCCTAACCGGTGGCGACCATAGGTCACGCAGCCTTTGCATGCAGGACACAAGCTCTCCATCATCCAATTAGAAATCTAGGCATGCCTAGTACCGCTTTTCCATCTTATACAACAGCAGCACCCAAAGCTGCAAGTAGTTAATTTTGGCACAATCTTATCAGAAGACCATGCTCCGAGTCAATACGAGGGACATAGCTATCACCTACACTAGGACTATCAAAATACAGTCTACTTTAAACCTCTTGACAGTAGACCAATCCCTGTGCGTGTTGCACTAGACAACTTCTACTTGGAACATCTCCTGAAGTTTGGGTATTGCGACGAAGATAGAGTAGAGTCTCTTGTTTGGTTCGACCAGGCAGCAATTTTCACCAACAGTTGTCTTTATGCAGGTGGCTGCAACAGATCAGATAGGAAGCCTTCAAACTGTTCACCTGCATTATCGACAATGACACGGATCTTCTATGGGGGAGAGTAAATAATTCACCCAGGGTACAACAAGGGTTTACACACAAGCTATCCCAACCATCATATAGAGGCTTTTGGAGAGACCCCAGTGATAGACGTTTTATAAGCGCTATGCCAGACGCTTCCACAAAGTCAAAAATATCAGATGTAGATTTTGGTTCAGCTAAGCAGGCATGTACACTGGTAGAGTCAGATAGTGAGGATGAATTTACAGAGGGGTCAGAGGAAGACATAACCAAGATTGGGTCGGACAGATAGCGTCCTTGGATCTGCTCGTCTGACATAGAGGAGCATGTAGCCCCTCTTGCCCTCATAGCCCAGGAATCAAGGGATGTCTCATTAGACTATCCAAGCCAACCCAAGGAAATCATTGTCACGCTTAATGATGATGTGGTATCAGAAAGACATGCTACCACTGGAGCAGAGAGAGATGCAAGTAAAGCAGCAGCATTCACAGGGCACACTGAAACGACCATGATCCAGGCAGAGCAGAGTGAGGATTCACCCATCAGGATGGTGAGCAGCGGCAATGAGACATGTGCGACAGAGAGAGAAAGGATTCAGGAAGAAGCGAACACCTCAAAGTGACAGGAAATTTGATAGAAGCTGTTGCGTTATTAGAAAAGCCAGCGGGGATTTATGGTGAAACAAAGAGTGCAAGGTCAAAGATAGAGGTGGATAACGGCAAGATAAAGGTGGACATGAAAACTAGAATAGGGTCCATAAAAAGCGCACATGTGATGAGGATCCCGCTAGGTCTTGCCTCTCACCACTCACAGATCGGCGTGAGAAGATAGAGGAGATCTCAGTCATCTCAAATCAACAGAGTGATGAGGATGTTTTCTGAAGCTGGAAAACAGACGGGTCTTGGCTCACAAATAGGAACATCGCTGGTTGGAGAATTGGTAGAGGGCAAAAAGATAATGGAGGCAGGTGTTCTTCTGGAGGCTGTAATAGAGGGGATTCAGGAAAAGGGAAAGACTGGAGCAGAACCTTAAGCAGAGCATAATTGAAGGTCCAAAACACCAGCCACAGAGGCTTAGGAAGTCTGCCAAAGACAGTCTCTCAAACAGTGGTAACAAATCAAATGGCTAAAGTTCCCATATCATGGCCCAAGATGGTACAAGGAGTCTAACCCTGATGCCAACTGAAATTTAGTCTGAAGTATCAATGGGAGCAAAGAGTCAGCAACAGTTATAAAGATGATTGTCTACCATGTTTATATGAAAAATTGTAGTGCTATTTTACTAAGTCATTATTATTTTTACTCTTACATTTGTTGTAGTCAAATTATATGGAACTTTAACAGGATTGATTCGTTTCTATCAATTGTTTTTATCCTTCTCAATTTATAGAATTCATTAGAATTGATAAAAGATGATACATGTTATTCAATTTAATAAACAATACATGTCTCTTGTATGTAATACATCTAGATTGAAATAGCTCAGGTATCTCTTCTCTCTTGATCATCAGCATGTCTGTCACAAAACTTATCTTACTTTTCTGGACAGAGAAATACTTTTTGAATAATTTTGGTGAAATGGATAACCTATCTAGTATAGTACATCCATCTTGGCAAAAATTGCAATTTTACTACTGGCTGTAGTACTCACGCAGCGTAAAGTAAGTACAGCATCAAATCCTAACTGGGGCACGGCAATAAGCTTTCTGGTTAACACTCAAATAGTTTTGGCAAATAAATGTAAAAGATGAATGAAACAGAAAAAAATGATAAAGCTCATTACCTATTCACTGATTGCACAGTTCGAAATTTAATTTTATCTTAAAAAATTAGGTACCACTGTATACTAAATTGTGGCAGAAAGTTGTCTTTTCTATTGCTGTATGTGAGATTTCGATAAGGCAACCTCCCAACACAATGAAAAAGACTGTATATGCCCCTCTGAAAACATGATGCAAGACATTTTTTCTTTGTCAGCAAGCAGCATGCCTAACAAATGAGCCAATCCATCACACTCTTTTCTCTAGATTTCTAATTACTAGATGCAACAAAATAAGATGATAATACTATGCTAAGTTTATATTCATTTCAAGTAAGTATTCAGAGCAACCTCCAATTTTTCTTTTGCCTGCTGCAAGACTTGCATATCTACATCATCTGACAGCTCCAAATTTGTTCCATCTTCACTTTGATGAAATCCTACACTCATTAGTAAGTTCTTTGCTCCTAAAAAAGGTTTCACCTTAGTCTTGTATGCCTTGTTCTCCATGTTTATCTTTTTAAACTTCTCATCCTCAGGATGGTCAAGTACATTGCTGATATATACCTTGAGTATTTTGAGACAATTTCCTCCATCACCTCCAGCACGGTAGGAGGACACTTTCGAGATATACTCATCCATTTGGGCTGCACTGGGTTGTACCTTTTTGGGTTTCTTAGACTCCAACATTTCTGTACTATCAAGCGGCACTTTATCTACAGGAATGTCATATTGTATGGCATCAGGATTGTATCCTTCAATACCAAGCTTGCTACTCAATTTTCCTTTATTCGCAGCTCGTTCCCTCTTATCCTTTTCTAATTCCGCTCGGATTCGTTCTCTTTCTCGCAAGGCTGCATCCTTTTCTTTCTTTTTCAATTGAGCTTGACGCTTTCGCGCCTCAATCTCCATTTGTTCCCGTGTCTTTGACATTTCCTTTCCCATGAAGCGTCTTTGCTTTTCTCTGTCAATAGTATCTTCCCTTTCGATATGTTCCCGCTCCATTCGTTTCACCTTGAGAAGTGATTTAATTTCTTCTATTTTCGCCTTTTTTTCTTCTTCGGTCAGAGGCTTTTTCAGCTCCGTTGACTCCTCAAAATCCGAATGACCAGTTTTATTGGCATGAAGTTCAAGATTGGCCATGTTGGAGAGGATCTTCCCACATTCGTTGCATTTGTACGACTGAGCGACTGCCCCTGTGACGGGAGAGGTTTCTTTCGGAACAAATTCAACGGGATCATCAATATCAGCATCTTCTTGATGAACAAGTAGCCATTCTACCGCTCCTTCCACTGTGCCATTTCCATGAATCAATCCCTTGAGTGCACGAATCCGAGAGAACCCCATGGAGTTGGTGAGAGTGTCAATATCATCCTGGTGGAGAGTTTCAGTAGGATCCACCATCTGTCTGTCGTCAGTAGCATCGGCTGGTTGTCCCGCTTTCCTATCGTCCTCTTCTCCTATAGTGTGTACGTCACTAGACGGTCGATCATTGGTTACCTCTTCCAATCGAGCGAGCCTCTGCGCTCGGGCCTCGGCAAGAGTGACCTCTGGCTGCCCCCCAGATAGCAACTTCCCCTCTCCAACAAATTTGGTTTTGCAGTGTCCGTCGATCAACTCGCGAATTCCATGGAAGTTGACTCCTTCGACTCGACCCACTTCGACAGACGCCACAAAGAGAACATAGGTGGGGAAGGCACGAATGCGATAGTTGGACAGCTCCTCTCCGAGCACGTGTTCATAGACAATGGCGAAGGAAACGGAAATGCTGGGATCCATTGCGAGCTGACTGGCGAGTGCTTCGAGCTCTGGCTTGCTGGCTTTGCATGGACCGCACCATATTGCAGAGAAGCAGATGACACAGTGAGAATGGGAGGAGAGGAACCTTTGGAGGTCGGACGAGGAAGAGAGATCGTGGAGTGTCATGATGCCACACGGATATCCTATGGTATTATGATAGGATATTGGAGTATAGTAGTATAGTACTCCTACGATCGAAGAGCAAAATTTCAGCTGTATCTTCCAAGACTACCTGCAGGAACAAATGAATTGAATTAAATTTGTCCTGTAAAAATACCTCTCCTGTTCATGATATTACTAGAGTGAGAGTTTTTGAGCTCTGTTTATGATCATAATACTACCAACTCCATAAATTACCACTCTACTAATAAAACAGGTGGTAGACAGCGTCTTTAAAATTGCCACATATACAGCAACCCTGCACTGGGCAGGTGCTTGAATAAATTCCAGCCTTCAGCTAGGCTGGCAGCTGGTGCAAAACAGCACACCATGACACATAGCATATAAAAGAATACATAATGAGAAATGACCAAAAGCAAACCATAAAACACAAGCAGAAACATTTGGACAGCCGCAGAAGAGTACAAGCTACTAGAGACCTTTGTGTAGGGAAGTCTTCTCTCAGTGACAGAAGAAACCAAGCAGCAAGGGATGCCAGAATAGATTGAGAGTCTTTGGTGACCTCTACTGGAGGAGCACTGCAAGACCTACTACCAGAGACTTCAACAGGATGTGTCATCAGAGGTCTGCAGTAAGGTTCAAGTCACTTTTGACCTGTATTTATGTATCATTTATTTTCTATTCATTCAACTCTCAACTCACTCTATATTATTGAATTATGACATGTGATTAAACTTTGTCTTGATCAAAATGGATCCTGTTGCATTCACCAAACGCTTGAAGTTGCTGGCGATCTGGAAAAAAGAGGCTGTCAAGAATGAAATCATCCCAGCCATAAAGATTGACAGAATAGTCTTTGGAAACGAGTCATTCAAAAACATCAAATTCAGTAAAGAATAAAACAAAAAGAGTTTGGTCTAAAATATCAGAATTATTATGCAAGTATTGTTTCATTAAAACACTTGCTAGATTTTTAATGTAATCAGTAATGCCAGCATCATCCATCTCATCACAATTATTTGCATTATTTGTTGGTACATCTGCGTTTGGTGGTGGCGATTCTCTGTGCTTCCCTTCATCCCATGTTCCCAATAGAGCCACTTATTTAGCAGGAATATTCCAAATGTCCATCTTTATTCTCTTGTTTGCCACCAGTACCTTGAGCTGGTTGACTGTCCATTTAGACTAAACTAGGTTAGCAATTTCTTGATCTATCTCAATTTCTCATGATTCCGTTTTATGATTTTGATTCTTTTGACCTTGTCTTTCTTCATCTGTCTATCTTTAGCCACATTCAAAACAAATTGCATTGAGCCCATCATTTCGATTATTTTTTCATCTCTTGTAAGAATAAATCATGATCAACATTTTGGAGGATGTCAGTCATTACTGTCTTTGATAGACCAGTGCAGAAGGTATGCAATGCCACTGTCAGATCTAGTCGTTCGTGAGTCTTCTTCTCCTTCTTCTGACACTATTGCTGCAACAATTTCAGGGTGATCCAACAAAGGGCATTTGCCTTCAATTTTCACTGACAGCCATGGCAATGGTCTAGAGATCATTAGTTGGTGCATCCTATAAGCCTTATGAATCATTGGCAATCGCCATCAATGACTCATGTGTGAGCTTTTGTAACCAAGGTACTGATCGTGCTTGCGAAGGATGTAGTCCTTGAAATGTTTGCAGGATGACTCTGTAAGCATAGAAGAGTCTTCGCTAAGGTTCATCAATAGTTGAGTCATGAGCAATCGATTGGAAGAAGTTCTCATCGAAGTAGATGTGAACTTTGTCCAGTTCACCATTTACAGTGGAAGTGTATGTAAGAAGCTCACTCACGTTGCACAATGGGCCTCAGTGGTGGAGACAGACTCACTAGGAACCATGGTTATGATGGTTTAAATATTGAAGATGCATAGACATGTTCACCAAAGGTGAACTCGGTATGACTTTGGCAGTGTGTTGTGAAGGCAGACACTCATCATTTTGTTGTTTTACCTAGCACGTGTGATGAAAAATGAACTGTCAGAATTTCCAATAGGTGCATACTACAATTTCAGGTCAGCTGCAGTGATTTGACAATACAAGTGATGTATCTGGTGATAGATGTGGTGCCGGCACCCCATCCACTGTCATAGCAGCACTCTTTGAACTTCTGAATGAAGGTGAAAATTGTGGTAGGTTTCATTTCAAAGGGTGTAGTGAGTGGGAGGCGGCTTTGTAGGAGGCCATACCTTGCTTGCTGGAGTAGTCAATAATTTTCTCAACATTATATAGACCTGCAGTCTCAGCAAACTTGAAAACTGCTGCAGGAGCAGCGATGGTAGGAGCTGTTGCACGTGGTACAACAGGAGGAGCTGGATGAGCATTATGTAAGGCAGTGAAGTCCTGATTGAGCTGCCTAATGTCATCCTGCCACTGCTGAATGGGTGCAGTAAGAATTGACAGCTGAGTGGCCATATCCTGAGGAGGAGGAGCGTTATTGGCCATGGTTTGACATTGTCTGCAAGTGAAGGCCAAGGTGGAAAATGCAACGAATCTCTTGAAGATAAAACTAGGTGATCAATTCCAGATATGTTTGCTAAAGGTGATTTTGAACAGAGGAAGCACATTCCGATTGGAGTTGAAGGTGCGCTGTTTGGGGGATAGAAAGAGCGTTCGCTAACTATCTTGGCTGCCGCTGAATTTTCGAAAATGAACTGGTGGAAGTTACTATGTTTTTGTTAGGGCTATTTTACCCAATGACATTGCAACCGTGAGAATTTTTACAGGCCAGGAGGAGTGTAGTTTGTTTATCATATAGGTGACAGATACTGGTGGCTGCCTAAAGAGAATATTCATGTAGTACACTCTACATAGGGTAATGGCGACCTCATACTTCTCGCTCTTCACCACTCACCTACCACAGAATGTGTGGCTCACGAAGATAAATGGCTGCCATTGAAAAGTTAACATTTACAACAGTCTTCAAGTATAACTATCAGTCAACAACAACAGCGATCATCAATTAATCAGGCAAAAGAAGAGGTAAGGTATGCAACACTCCTGCCTTCACTATTAATGGGTACGAGTTTGGTAGGCTTTTTGTGTTTAAGGCTCTGAATTGAGTTAAAAATTCAAGGTTAAGGATGTTCAGATCCAGTGCCTGGGCTGGCTCATTCATCAGTACCAATTCGACCTAGGTCAGCCGCTACTTCCTTGAATTGATGGTCATCGCGCAGGATGTGAGCGCAGGCGTTGGCATGTTGGATAAACAGCTTACCGTGTCTTATGCTAACTGTCTCCATCACTGCTGGGAGGACTTCCTCTAAGATTAAGGAGCGCTAGATCTGTTGGTCGATGGAGATGATGGGCTTTATGACAACGTCACCTCTCCGGTGATAAGCACTGAGCCGTTGAACCACACAGTATGAGGTAATGGCCGGTTTCTATCTTGCTGTCAAAGTACACCTTCTTGTGTGGATCCCAGCATGGCTTGGTGATAGCATAGAGAAACATTACCTTCCAAATGCGTCCCTTTTCTTGGTTGCTCTGTGCGGATCTAACTTTTTAGATCTCAAATCAATCATCAAACCATTGACAAAATAATGACAAGCAATTTTCCAAAAATAAGTTACCCGATGATTGTTAATGTTAGTCAGCTTTGAAATCAAAGCAATCATTCAATAGGGAAGCTTCTTACGGCTGAAGTGGATAAAGAGATACAATATAATGTACACCCAGTCCTTGTTGCCAAAAAAATATTTCTTTTGGACTCAGTCAGAGTTTTTGGTAGCAGGGAAGGAATGCATCAATCTACATTGTTGTTGTCGCAGGGAAGAAGAAGAGGAGGCGCTTTAACAGTGGCATTGGGAAACAGGTGACAATATGAAGTAATTCCGACGTCAATGTCCTTTTAGTAACAGAATACAACCTGGGTCTGTATTTTTACTGTCGAAAATCCATATGCGTTCAACTGTCAGTATTAGTGTTAGCTCACACTATTTATACTGGTAGCCCAGGCTATGAGCCCACTCATCTTATACTCCAATCATGTAATATTTACCGAAAATTATTGTGAGTGTTTCATGAAAAAAGTAAAGAGTAGTAAACGCCTGACTGTGATCTCTGAAGTGAGAAAAATATGTATACTATCATTATACGCATACTGGGATTCCAAAAAAAATCACAATAGGAAATTGCAAAAAAATTAAGAACAAAAGAGTTTTCTTGAGGAGAACATATAAACTACCATCACCATTATGTATACTGAGAAGTTTCCTATATGGGGACTTACATGCATATGATAATGATACCTTTTTTGGAGGGAGTGCTTCCACCTGCGCCATAATACTCACTCAGTTCTCATTAATTTTTTTCAGTAATTTGTATGAAATAGATAGAGCAGCCACATTCATCAATTGAAAATGGTCCGTTTTTAAAAAATTGTCACTCAACAGCCAGTTGTTGGACCTCATAAGTTTCAACTGATCTGAAGAGGTAACACACGCCTCCACAAGAATATCTGAGATTAATCTTTGTGAAGGTATAAGTGGAATTCTGGCAGGTGAGCTCAAAAATTTTGCACAAAAAAGACTTTTCCATATGTGAGTATCGTCATGAATATTGATGATATTGAACTAAATCAACTTGCAGTAGATTTGTCTATTCAAGCGATAAAATTCCACGTATGAGATGATATGCTTACTAAAAGAATTAATGGGCTAAGTAGGAATGCTTAAATATCCACAAATAAAAAAGCTGAGTAGTATGTGACATGGTACTATACTCTAGTATTAGTTGTAAGTAGTTAGTATTACTGCTTATAACTATGTATATTGGCGTCAGTATTGCCCTATGTCACTCAGACCTAAAGGGTTTTTACTGAAATGATTGCAGCATCTCTCTGGGAGGCAGTGTGCTATGTGGACTGTTTGTCAAGGTAGTCATCTTAGTGCCTGAATTCTCAATATGAATTATGAAAATTCTTCCTTTTCAAGCGAACAGTCATCCAATTAACTTTGTATCTCAAACATGGTGATGATCCAATGGAAGCTACCTTCTCCTCATCACACTAACATGTACTGACCCTATTCAAAAGTTGCTCCCTGTCACAAGCGCCTTAATACAATTCCATGTACAAATTCCACCCTTTCCTGAGTTCTCTCTCCACATTTTGCTCTTTTCTGAACTTTCTGCCTATCCTTGACTGGCATCCAGCCAAACTAGCAACAGGAATTGCATGCTAGACGAATACAATATCTATTGTGTCAGCTTGTTTCGTATGCACTTTGAGTTGCATGGTCATTGAGGTGTCAACTCATATAGTATGAGCATCTACACCCCATATATTATCTCTTCACATAGGGAGAAAGAGAAAACCTACATAGTTGGTATATCTTCCTAGCTCTAGAAAGTTCCATGAAGTAGTAGTAAAATGCATTGAAATATTAGCATTGTCAGCATTGTAGCAACTTTCTCTGGGAGTGAATGTGCTATGTAGACTGTTTGTCAAGATAAACATCTTAGTGCAAATATTCAACGTGAATTATAAAAATCTCCCTTTTAAAGCCAACAGGCATACAATCAACTGTGTATCTTCACTATGGTGATGCTTCAATGGAAGCTACCTGCCAAAAATTTCTGCTTCTATCACACTAGCATTTATCAACCATATTCAAAATTCCAATCTTTCCTGAATTCTATCTCCACATTCTTCTCTTTTCTGAACCTTCTACCTATTCTTGACTGGCATCTGGCCACACCAAGAACAGTAATTGCATACTAAATGGATACAGTGTCTGTTGTATCAGCTTGTCTAATATGCATCCTGAGTTGCATGGTCATGGAGGTGTCATGGAGTGTATGACCATCTGCTCCTCCTCTTTTATCTTTACACGAAAGGAGAAAAAGTAAATCTATCTAGTTGGTATATCCCCTAGCTCTCTAGACGTACCAAAGTAGTAAAATGCATAAAAAATAATGGCATTTTATTTCAATTTCATACCTACTTTAATGACTTGACCACTAACATGCTTAGACTTGGCTTGAATGTGCATGTTTTGATCAGCTCCTCATCGGCTCTTTCTTCAAGATGGTAAATTTTATCTTTCCTTACTTGAACATCTCTCTCCATTCGAGCCATAAAATCGTTCCCTTCCTTTGATATTTTGTTCATGAGCTCCTGTTGACGTTGACTCTTCTTTACAGCTTTTTCAAACATTGAAGATTTCATCTCATCTTCTAATTTTTGAAGAACCTTGATGCGACGCTGGGAACTTCTCTCCATGCGCTTCTGGAAATGCTTCATCACAAACCTCTTGGCTGGTTGAAATGTAACATTGTCACATTCGATATTTCTACATGCCGTTCTACCTTGAACCATTTCACTAAATGACTGCGCAGACCCACAATTAGGACAGACTAATTTGTCAACTTTTGCATTGTACACTGCTTCAGCTGTGACAGTGGTATTTTAGAATGGTGAGACGAGATGCATCTTTGACAAATGTTTAGCGCAGTAATACAAGTCATCCATCTCTCACCTGCGGCTCGATCTAACTTCTCCTTACGTTTCTTTGCCATGCTCTGCATTCTATTTAAAAAGTTTATTGTCTGATCCTGAGGATTATCTATAGATTGTGACCCCATGTTCTTTCGCTGGTAATCTATTGTCTTGGTCGAATTTCGTTGTGTCTTCTTAAAGATATTGTATTTAGTAGGTTCTGCTAGCTCATCAAGGCGATGTCTTGAATAACGAGATAGTGTAGCATGTTTTTTAGAATTGCTCAATTTTCCAGCGCTTGATTTCGATGCAAGATTGACATGTCGTACAGTTGAAGGAGCTGTCTGGGATGGTCGTGGTGGACTCGCTGGTTCCAAACGAAGTTGATTCGACCTCCACGAATACACTTGAATTTTACTTTCACTGTTGATTGATTTCTCAGTACATGCAGTATTGGGTACTCCTCTTTCCTTCATTACTTCTTGATAAGCTGCTCTGAGAGAGTCTATGTGTTCATTATTAACGTTAGCATCTACCTCTTGACGATATTGTATTGAACTTTTGTCACCAGCAGTTTCATGTCGCTTCACCTCGCTGTGATATTGGACTTGCATAAAAGTTTGCAGTGTATCATCGTTGCCATCGTTCTCATTCTCTTTTCCTGAAGATGTTTCTAAGATCGTTGAGGGAAGATTTTCTTTTTCTCCGTCGAGTGGGTGACTCCGTGGTTGCAACTCATGTTGACACCATCCCAATGAATACACAAGATTTTTTCTTTCGCTGTTGAAGGATTCCTCAGAACCGCAGACATTTGGTACATCCTTTTCCTTCATATCAGCCTGAAATTCTTCAATATCATATTGACTGTCGCCTCTTGGGGTAACTCGTTGCTGTTCATATTCGTTATCCTTTATCTTATGGCTGCGTTGAAATGTCTTTTCATCATCAACAGAGTGAACTCTTTTAATCTCGCTAGAGTATTGAACTTCTACAAAAGATCGTTCCATATCATCATCATTGTGAATCTCTGATGATGCCTCTGATAACGGTGAATATAGCTCTTCTTTCTCTCCGTCTACTGATGGACTTTGTTGACTTACCGCCCTCCATGAATGCACTTTAATTTCTCTTTCACTGTCGATTGATTTATCAGTCGTGTAAGCATTTGTTGAATAATTGTTCCTCGTTTCTTCTAGAGAAGATACAATATCAAACTGTCCACAGTCTCTTCGAAAAATATTGTGTTGTCCATTCTCATTACCTAATACGTTTCCACTGCTTTGAAAATTACTTTTGTAACCAGTAGAATCCAGTTGTTTCAACTCGCTATCGTATGGAACTTCTACAAAATGTTCAATCCTGTCATCGTCAACTTTCTTGTTCCCTGATGATGCCACTGATGTTTGAGAATTTAAATCTCCTTTTTCTCCGTCGAATGAATACATTTCTCCGCTCTCCTTCTCAGATGCACTAGTGAAGTCTTCATCATCGGAGTAAGACTCCTCATCACTATCATGAAGGATCATTGCTCAAATATTGATCATCGATCTGACCCTTCAGTGATGGAAACTTTCGCAGTTTGCCTGTATACTGGGCAAGCAAAATGTTTTTTAACGTGTACCGTAAACCTGCCATAGAAGTACAACCTCTTGGCCAAGTTGACAAATGCTGAAGCTTCAACATGATTCGTCTTCATACGGATGACTTTCAATGATATGATGCCTAGTGCACCACCACTATTGTCGAATGACATACAACGAGTTGTCAAAAGGTTTGATGATGCTTTGCAGAAAATTACAACCCTGACGAAAGAAAAACATAATCTCGAGGAACAATTGAAGCATAATGAATCTAAATCAATGGAGTTAATCTCTCATTTACAGAAAAAGCTAGACGAACAGACAAAGTTTGTATTCCAGCTAAAGAACGAACGACTAATGCTAGAAATATCCGAAAAAGGAAAGAGAGATCGGAACGTCATGGATAAAAGCACCTTTATTGAGCCAGGAGATTTCGCGATTAAAGAATCGGAGCTGGAGACGCTTGTGTACATGCTTGAAGACGAGATCGAATCGTTGAAGAAGAATCAAATAGAGCAAAAAGAGGAGTTCGAGCGAAAGTCTTTTCTCGACCAAGCATTCATCAAGCAGCAATTTTCAGAAAATGTCGATAAAATGCGACTCATGGCATCTGCTGCAGTATCTGCTGAAGCAAGTGATGTTATCGCTGAACTTCAACGAGATAATGAAAGGTTAATCAAAGATTTTCGAATTATTCTCAATGAAATGGAACAGCTACAGATGTCGAGGGACAATCTATCGAAAGAGCTGATTACAACACGTAGAGAATTGGATTTCTTGTCATACAAAGATAAACGACATAGATAAAGAAAAACCAAGCTGAAACAAGAGGCTCTCATGATCAATTCAGGCTGAGGAGACATAAACTAGACAATGTGAGAGTAATACGTTGCGTCTTGTTCAAGCAGCTTATAACTAGTGTTGCTCTGCTTGATTCTGGAAATATATTTTGAAACAAACACTTAAGGATAAGATTAGCATGATTAAACGCTTGTGTATATATGATCCCATTTTCCTCTCATCTAATATTTGCAAAGGTGACTGTAATGAGAGCAATCGAAATGTGGACCCTCTTCCAAATTTTCGGCTCTTCACGAAGAAAATTACATCAATGCACACATGCATTATTTTCATTAAAAAGGAGTATCATTTACACTCCAATTGGTTCGAATTTTTCGTATGGACGATTGAGCATTTTCGACATTACCAAGAGGAGTCCGTTTTATCATTGAGCGGGTAATCCTCAGAGAAGGTGTTTTAATTGTCGGAGAAAAGAGATCTCTTCTCTCTTTGAAAGGAGTCTTTGATGGTGTTTTGTTTTCGTCTGTCAAAATATTTGGCAAAAACATGCTTTCATCAAAAGATTCATTCATGCCACCAGCATCATTGTATTGCAATGGTGATTCATCTTGAGCATTTTGACTTGTAGGTACTCCATCAAGAGAAATGTTTCCTTCCGCAAGTTGCCCCAGAGTGGATAAACCTAGTACAGCATTCGACCTCAAGATATCATTATCATTATTCAATTCCATACAGTTATTTTTTGATAGTACTGCTGCATCTTCAGCTGAGATAGCATTTGCTTGACCTGACAAATGCGTGTTTTCAACTCTCAACAGATCAATAGCACTTTCAAGTTGAATGATCTTTTCTCTGGCATTTTTAAGGTCGAACTCATATCTTTCACTTTCTTTAAGCAGTGATTCTGCTATGGCAAGTTTTTTCTCAAGCTTCTCATTTCTGGAAAAAAGTTGCACAGTTACCTCCGCTGAATTTTTTTCACAATCTGCTAAGTGCTGCATGGGCTCGAAGTGATTTATTTTTGTATTTTCAAGCTCAGTTTGTAACACTTGTATTTGGTCTTTACTCTTCACTAGTTCTGCTTTTAAAGAATATATATCATTCTGCACGATTGCAGTAAAATTATTTGGTTGACAAGACAACCTTGAATTTTCGTCTCTCAGTAAAGTAAGAGCACTTTCTAGCTGAGTAATCTTCTCAGTAGCATTCTTGAGCTCGAACTCTAATTTTTCACTCTCAATTAGATATGTCTTTGCCACAGAAAGATCATGTTCAAGCTCCTTGTTTCTGGACAATATTTCCTTTTCACGATCTGCATTATCCAACATAGACTTGGTGTAATTTGTCTTGGTGAGCTCAAAGTCAGATTGTAACATGTGTACTAGATTTTTACTAGTTTCGAGTTCCTTTTTCAAATAAGCATTTTCACTCTCTGAACAGGTTAGATCACTCAGTTGCTCAGACAACTTTATATTTTCGACTCTCAAGACATCAAGGGTACTTTCAAGTTGAGCTACCTTTTCTGAGGAACACTTTAGCTCGATTTCCAATCTGTCACTTTCAATAAGAAGAGACTTTACTGTGGCAAGATCATTTTCAAGTTCTTTATTTCTGGATAGCATTATTGCAGTTTTTTCAGCCAATACTTTTTCAAGATCAGCCACGTCTATTGCAGACTTAGATAAATCAGTTTTTGTCTTTTCAAGCTCAAATTGAAACATTTGTGCTTGACTTTTACTAGTCGCAAGTTCCTCTTTTAAAGATTCATTTTCAATTTTAGCACTAGTCAATATTTTCACCTGACTAGACAAATTCGTGTTCTCAACTCTTTGTTGATCAAGAGCACTCTCAAGTTGAGCATTTCTTTCAGTAGCGCCATTGAGATCGAACTTAAATGCTTCGTTTTCAGTGAGAAGTGATTTTGTTAGGGTATGGCAAATTTCAAGATCCTCATTCTTAGATATCAGGTGCGCAGTTTTCTCAGCCAAATCCTTCTCAAGATCAGCAATTTCTAACGTACATTTGGTGCAATCAGATTTGGAAACTTCAAGCTCACATTGCACTGATAGCATTTGATTTTCATATGTCAAGAGTTCCTCTTTCAAGCGAACGATCTCAGATTCCAGTATTGCTGATTTTTTTATGTGAAAATTCTCCAATTCATTTTTCTCTTGAGAAACACTATTTATAGATATTTTATGTTCTGCCATTTCAATATTGAGGTGGTTGATGAGATCGTCTTTCCGTCCAAGGATTTTGTCATAAAAATTGACTTGGCTAGATGTCAATTCCTCATTTAATCGAAGAGTACGATCCAAGTCAGAGGAAGTAAAATCTAGCAAATCTTCAATTTCATCCCTCTCTTCAATGAGGTACATGAGCTCATCCTGTAAATTCATATTTTTATCATTAATTGCGACAAGCTCACGAACTTGCACCCCAAAAGCAGCATTTTGAGCCCTTGATATCTCTAGTTGTTGACTTAAGTCAATATTTTTAGACGTCACTTCTTCAAGCTTATCAGCAATATCAGATTTTTCTTTCAACAATCTCTCTACTGATTCTTCAAGTATTTTCATTGTAGATTGCAGCTTCTCCTTATGCAGATTCGAATCGTTGAGGTCGTTTCGCTGCTGATTCTTTTCGCATTCGAGTTGCCGTATCGTTTCATCTCTCTCATACTTTATTGATTTTATTAAGGCTCTGTCTGAATTAAGCTCTTCATTTGTTTCTTTGAGCTTCTCCATTAATGACTTGTTGTCATCTAGAACAAGATTAAGATCCTCCTCCAAGTTGTCGATTTTGATGTTTAAAGCAGTGGTGATTTCAGTATACTCTTTTGATTTTCGCTTTAGTTCTTCTTCTGTCACCAATTTTTCACTCTTACTATCATGTATTATAGCATTCATTTTATCAATTTCGTTTTTCATTTTGCTCGCTGATTCTTGAAGAGAATATGAATTTGCCTTTTCAGAAGCGAGCTCTGATTGAGCTAACTCTAAACAATTGATGGCCTTCTTCATCTCTTCCTGCATCTCTCCCATCTGTTTTAAGTTCTCTGTAACCTTTTCCTTGTGCATTTCGGATTCCAGCTTCTGCTGATCCAGTGCTAGATGCAGGTTCATGTTTTCTCTTTCAAGTTTATTAACATCTGCCAATATGGAGTCTAGATTATTGCTACGTTGTGATGATAGAGCTTCGATTTTTTCTTTTAGGGCATCTTTGTCGTGGAGAAGAGTCACAAGAATGGCTTCTAATTCTTCTTTATTTTTCGTTTCAAAGTCACTCAATCTCTGGTATTCAATTTCATCAACCTTTGCTTTCTCTTCTTTATATTTGATCATCCATTCAATTGATTCGGACGGAAGATTTTCTAATTGCTCTCGTAAAATAGTGATCTCTTCAAGAAGCTCGGACACTTCTTCTCTAGCTGCTGCTCCAGGAAATTTATTTTTCTCAGTAAGATAGCTTATTCTGCGCTCCTTGCACTTCCGAATCAAACTCTCTTGTTGTAATTTTCTCTTGAGTGAATTGATCTGGGCTTGCTTTTGATTTGTGATTTCCTTGAGAACATCTACTTTCTTGCTTAGTTTTGAATTTTGATTGCACAGAGCCGTTACTGTTGTATCGTTTGATGCTTGGGTTAGTGTGGACTGTTTCTGTGGTGAGTATCGTGAAAGTGTTGAGTTTTTTCTAATTTGCAACTCCGATTTCAATTTTGCTATTTCCGCATGCAATGCGGCAACTGATCCACAGGTATCTTCATTCAAAACAGCTGTATTTCTGATGAGTTTTGCTCTCTGTGCAAACTTCAAAGTAGAAATCGTCTCTGACAATGATGAAATTGAAGGAGAGACTGTAGCTACCAAGCACGTCTTTGAGTTCCCACCCCAAGAATCTCGCAACAAAAAAGTCAACTTAGAATCACGAAAAGGGACATGGCACTGCTTTCCTTTTTCTTTATCTACTAGCGAATTGATAACTTGACCAAGACAGAGCAATGATGTGTTGATCATACTAGCTTCCTTCAGTCTATCTCCTACCGCGTCAGTAGATTTTTGACGTTCTGATCCTGCCAAATCTACCAGGGTAAATTTTGACATGCGCACTTTAGAAATGCCATTATTTGATTTTATTTCGCTTTTAACAGTGAGAACGAAGACAGCGTGCGATCGAGAAGAAACCCTATTCATACTAGTTGCGGCGGATCTACGATTGTCAAGGCCATACCTCAAGATATCCATCGCTTCAAAGGTATTGTTGACATCTTTCTCGATCAGGCCTTCCACGTAAACTCCTTTACTAGCATCTTCTCGTACGACTAGAGCTTCTTCCCATTCACCATTGTTATTTGAGAGTAGATCATAAACACGTTCATTAAAAATCTCAAAGAAGGATGCCTTAGTAGTGGTGTTAATCATTTCGCAATCGGCATTCAGCTCTTCAGTGTTTTCTACATGGGATTCCGCAATTTTGTGAAAGATTGATTTGAGAGATTTTTGAACTAGCCCTGCACTGGCATTGTCGTTACTAAGATGCATTAGTTTCAAGAGATAGTGTGATAGTGAAAAAATAGTGAGATTGAAATATTTGGCTCAGCATATGGTCATGATGCATTGTTAACGAGCAACAAGTGTAGAATTATTGTGAGAAAAATCAAGGAATGTAAATCACAGAAGAACACCTATGTTGCTTCCAAACAGAAACATTTTCCATGAATATCACTCAATTACGAAATCAAGATCAATTGTAGACATAAATGGAAAATATTCAATCTTACAATCCATCCTCTCCAAAAATTGTATGAGTCTTGCCGCTTCCAGTCTGTCCATACGCCACGATGGTTCCATTGTACCCAGCACAAACTGCTTCCACTATTCCTCTGATACTATCAAATATATCTGTCTGGTTAGAATTAGGACCAAACACTGCGTCATAAGTAAACGATCGAGTGGGTGTAATAGCATTGATTCCACTATCGCAGCCGCTAATGTAACCTGATCCACCACTGCAATTACTGGACTGATCGACGATGGAAACGGTTCCCTCACTTGCATTGCCACCAACAATTGTACAATCTTTACCAACTCCGAAATCAATGATTCCATTGGTCATTCCACTTTGATCGATGCGCAATGCACTTGTGGGATTAAGTTTCATTTCATTTTCGTTGAGGGGACGAACTCGAACGATAACGCGAATGTTAGCAGGTGCTTCAGTTGATGATGACATTCGTGCGAAATAGGCAACCAAAAGATACAATCGAACAGTGACTAAATAATGATAATGATGTATTGAATCAATCAATTGTACTATAGTAGTTGATAGCTGATAATCATGTACAATGTAAGATCATGCTCTACTTCTACATGGAGGCAGACTTTAGGGATGACTGGAGGGATCCAGGGTTGGTTCTGCAATAACCGATGGTGTGACACAGTTCAGATGAATGAATTAATTGGCACAGATTTTAAATTTTACAGACTTCAGTACCTTAGTATTGTACTCGGTTTTATCTACTGGCGGTCATCCGATAAAATGAGGCAATTGTGATGGGATATGTCACGGTTCCCGTCCCTTGAGGGTCGTGTTCCCGAGAAAATTGTACGTAGCTCTCAGTTGATTCTTGCAACAGTATCTATTTTGTTCGTTGGATGTACTCTAGGTACTAAATATGTTGGTAACAGTTTATATACTGGGCCAGTATGGACACTGGTAGGACCCATATGCATTAAATGCCAGTATTCATAATGTTGATCGACACTATTTATAATGGCAGCCACAGGGTATGAGCCCTATGATTTAAGACACCAATTATGTGATAATCGCCAATATTTTAAGTGAGTGTGTCACATATTTCAAAACACTGATGTAAGTAGAAGGCATTAACAATCTCCCTTTGACATCATCCTTCCATCTTTTAGCCATAAATTGCTATCCTCATGCCTACTCTTCAAAGAATGAGTGACGCTCCAGTTAACATTTCATCACATCAGGGAGCTTTTTACACAGCCATTGAATCTATTGATTTGGAAAAGGGGTTTAACAAGGGTGTTCTGGAAAAAAGTGAGTATTTGTGCATCATCAATTTGCTGAATTGTGTGGATTGCAGAACTCCTCTTGCATAGATCAGAAAAGAAGGTCATTACTAAATTGCTCAGAAGTACATGGTCCACAATTACAAACAAGATGGCAATGTTCTTCTGGAGCATCCTTTGAAGTCTCCTGATGGTAGTGTTCTAAATCTCAATCAGATGAGTTGCATGTGCTATCACAAGATCCTTTTCAATTCAATCAACACCATTCGCCACGATGATCATGTGAAAGGGTAGACTCATTACAACCATGTTAACCTGATATGGATTAAAATACCCTTGGGATATGTGCAAGTTATTCACTGAAACATGCCCTCAATGTGTAGAACATGTTGACTAGAAGAAATCTGCGGCTAGTCATCAGCCTATATTTACAAGTTGCTTTGGCACACAGGGTCAGATCTATCTGATTGATTTTCAAAATGCTCTGGACCATGACTATGAATTCCTTCTGACATACATGGGTCATGGCACAAAAATTGTATACTCCACTGTACTAGTGTCTAAACATACCACTGCCATTGCTCGAGTACAGTTGGACATATTTTCATTATTTGGTCCATCATCTGTCCTGCAAGCCAATAACGGTCGCGAATTCTCTGGAGCAGTGCCATATGGTCAATCAATAAGACAATCAGATGAGGTAAGTAATTGAAAATACAAGAATCATTAAGCATTATCTACTTCATGATTAATTCATTTCAGTTCATCAATGAAGTTAAATTAGAGATTCGTGCAATGTGGCTTGATTGTCACATTATGAGAGGATTGCCTTGTCAGTCTTCA